>JAOEHQ010046992.1:0-22090 GCA_025447715.1 Asclepias incarnata
TTAGATAAAGTATTTTAATATCTCCTTTTTAAATATAAAGATTTGTTAAATCATTTATATTTATTTGTTGCTTCAGTAAAACTCCATCTGTTGAGATTTCTTCAAGACTCCGCCTTCGAATAAATCTCTTTAGAACATTCCTTCAGTCTTCGACTTTCAGTCATGTTCTCGTTTCAGTAGACCTTCAGTATACGTTCAGTAAACTTCAGTAGGTCTTCTTTTGATCTTCAGTTCTGAAGCAGGATTACACATTCACTTAAAACTGAACTTCAGTTTACTAAGTACTAATGTAATTACAAATATTACTTGACAAATAAAAGTTCAAAACATTTGGACTAACAGATAAATATAGATTACAAAATATAAATAATAACATCATCGTTTTTTTATTTCTAATTTATACTTATGATCAATATATGATATTATAAATATTTAACATATCATTATCTACATATGTTTATTTGCATATTACGCGAGACAATAATCTAGTTGTGGTTTCATAACATGGATGTTTAAATGTTTAATAAATCTATGCTTTAAATAGTTTTTACTTAAAATATATATATATTTTTTGGATTATGATTTTGTCTTCTCTGATAGACCTCCTGGTTCTTCCAAACAAGCTCCCGAGGTTGATGACTTCAATGTTGGTCAACACTTCGTCATTTGACTGAAAGGCTGGTACCGAATTTAAAACTTACTAGTATATGTTTTCCTATTTTAGTGTATTTTCTCCAAAGAAAGAGTTAAGTTTGGCCACATATAAGTATTTGTTTTGTTAAGGTTTAATGCACACTTGATTTTATTGATTACAATTTCAATAAGAATACCATATGGCATTTACTAAGTATTTGTTTTTTTAGTTTTGTTTTAATTTCTTGTTATTGGTATTAGACCAGATTCAATGGTTATGTGGTGACTCGTGGGGGACTCGTGCAACACATGATCACAAGCCCATACCATTATGTGAGACTCGTGGTTTGACTCGTGCTGAAGGCTTTGTGGTGCCAGCAACGAGCTACTGGTTTTATTTTTACTCATCGGTTATAAAAAAAACAAATAAAATTTTTTTTTAAAAAAAGTAACGGTTATACACTTACAGTTTTACATATCACCCAACAATACACACTTACATTTATACATTAACATATCAAAAACACCATCACCCAACAAATACACACATACATTTTTACATCTGCATATCAAAAACACCATCATCCAACAATACACGCTTACATTTATACATTAACACATCAAAAACACCATCACCCAACAAATACACACATACATTTTTACATCCGCATATCAAAAACACCATCATCCAACAATACACACTTACATTTTTTTCATTCACACATCCAAAACTCTATCACCATGTCTCGTAACCGCTCATCTTCCAACGATTTCTTCAATGTCGCCCTCAATTATACACCCGCAAACTCATCATCTGCACCTTAAACTCCAAACACATCACCGCCTACACCACATTATCCACCCTTCCAAGGTTCGTATGTGTCACAACCACCGTTCAATTATAACAATATCAGGTTCAATAATTTCAATTACAACAATCTCAACAACGAGGTTTCTGACAATTCCACTAACCCTGACCATTCCTACAATCTGAACCTAAACCCGAGTCACAAGCCATTCGTCGTAGAAGGGGCAAAAATCCGACGGTTAAAAACCTGAAAAAAACAGTCGCAAGACAATCGTGGATGTCATTGAAAGAAAAACTTCTAATTGAATGTTGGCTCAACAATTGCGAAGATCAACTTCGGGGCAACTCCCAATCGTCCAACACCTTTTAGGGCTCAATTTGCTACAACTACAATGCCCAAGTGGAGGTTCAAAGAACACGAGATCAACTAGCCTCCAATTGGCGACAAATTCGAACCGACGTCGGAAAGTTCAATGCTATATATAGTAAATACGATAAATTCCAACGTAGCGGTGAAAATGATCGTGCGTCATGGAAGATAGCCGAACGGTGTACTTGAACTAAACGAAGAAATCCTTTGATCTGTACGAATGTTGGCAAGTTTTAAAATATAAACTAAAGTTTCTCGCGTCATTTGTTATTGACGTTATGGGACGGAGTTTGTCCAAAAGAAAAAGGGTCATCGCGATAGACGATAGTGACGAGGAGCGATAATATGAAGATGTCAACCTCGCTGACCCCCAAATCGAACATGAGCTTTTTGGTCGGGATCTAATTGAACGACCACCTAGAAGATCAAAAATTGCTTGGACCTCGGGATCATCTGATGCGTCATCATCTCGTTCTTCTCCTGCTTCAAACGACGCCCAAAAGAACTGGGAGCGTGTGAGTCGACCTTATTAAAACAATGAAAGCCACCCTCGGAAAAATATGCGAGGAAAAACAACGTACAATATTCGCGGCATTTCACTTTTTGTAATCGAGAAACCCGACTCAGCGTGAACGAGTATACATAGTTCGTTCAGCAATCCGATGACGAAGATGACGATAAAGTATTTTAATCAATGTAGTTTTATTAATGTAATATATTTTAAATTTATTAATGTAATGTTTTTAAATTTTTCGGTATTGTAATATTTTAATTTTTATTAATGAATTTTTTTTATTATTAATATAATATTTTTTATAGTTTTATAGTTATTTTTAGTTTTATTATTTAATGTGTAAATTTAAATAAATGGTGGGTGTTAGATTAGTTGTTCATTAACGGTAGGTTGAAGGTGTTGTGTAGGATTAGTAGCTGAAAAGTATTTGAGAAGATTTTTTTGATGTGACGCTGATGTGACTCTGACCAGGATTAGTGGTGACTAGTGGTTGTATCGACACTGTAAATGGTCTTAAATGTTATGTGATTAACCTTCGATTTGTCGTTATCTAGTTGTTGGTTTTCTAAGTTCGGAGCTACTTTGGACATTTTGGATGTCACAACTCACAACATAGTAGTTGTTACGATGGGTAAGTGATTATGAATGTCAAATTTAAATCATTGACAAATAAATAACATGATGTTCATAGAAGGATTTCAAAAAAGTTGCTTGGAAGTTGAAACTCTAGTGCAAAATGTGGAACATCCTTAAGAGCTTCAAGTGTCGTTTAAGAACGCAAAACCGCTTAAAATGTTATTTTAGTGCCACATTAGCTTTTATCATATCATCTGTTTTAGGCCGTCATGGTTGCAGAACACCATATTTTTTTATTTAATTTTATAAATTACATAAATCATTTTTTAAATTACTTTTTATTAATTAAAAACTTAAAACACACTTATATTTCTAAAAACTTGAAAATACATTAGTAATAAACCTAAAATTCATTTATAATAAGCCTAAAAATACTAAAAATACTACTTAAAATTACTCGACGGGAACATTAAATAGTTATACTTTTTAAAAGTTATAAACTTATTTACTCATTTTATAGATATAAAAATAGCCTAGGGTTTAAAATGTCACATATTATCTATCATTACATATACATACAGATATATCCATCGCCCTATTTTTTTTTTATATAAATGAACCTATCTCATATTCATACAAGCATTTTTACATAGGGGTGGGGGTGGGGGTGGGGTGGGTGGTTTAGTGCTGACCAAGCATGTTAGGGTCGATGTCCAACCTTATATCGGATGCTCTAACCAATTTATATTTATACGTTACAAATATACTATCTGAAGAAAAAAAAAAAAAAATAACAATAGTCTTATACGAGTAATTCTCATGAGTGTGCTTCTTGACATGATAGTTGTATTGTACTGGTAGTAAATAATTATGTGTGTGACGGATCTAGAACTAAATACTATCAGGTTAATAAAACATTTAGGTTTATTTCTTATTTTTTAAAAATTGTATCTAATGTATTAAAAATACTCATATTTTTTAACAGAATTTACATTATACGAAAAAAGTCATGTGGTTCACGTGTATCCCATACACCGTTAAATCCGCCACTAAGTGATGTGTTGATATCTTGTAAGAATTGTATTTTTTTTTATAAAAGACCAAAACATGTTCCCTTCATCCATGACATATCACATGATGATATTTCAATTTACATGTGACATTGCATACTTTTTCTGATGTTTCATCACATCAATAGTTGTAAGTTGTAACCAAACTAACTAAATCACAATAGAATTTTGTTTATGTTCGTTCGTTTAGCTTAATAAACGGTTTACGAACAAATATCTAAGCATAGCATGGAGTTCATGTTTGTTTGTTTGTGTTTACGAAGGAATGCAAATGAATGGAAACGAATACGAACAAACTAGAAAATAAATATTATACAACTAGAAACTATATGATGTAAATTAAACACTAAAAATATCTAAACTTTAAGAAAAAGTTCTAAAATAGTTCAAAAAAGAAAATGTAGATATCATACTAATATAAATTCATGAGCATAAACGCACAAAATATCGAACGTTCACGAATAAATTATCGAACATAAATGAACTAACGAGGGCTATGGTCATATTCGTTAATTTAAGTAAATAAACGGATTTTCTTTGTTTATGTCCGTTTGTTCAAGAAGTAATAGTATCTATGCACAGTTCGTCGAATGTTTAATTCGTTTATAGCGATAATCCCATCATCATATTTACATTAGTTGTAGAATGTGACGCCATTGGAGAGTGACATGGAGGCCAAGATTTGTATTTCTAATACTATCAGTATATATTAGTTTGATCTAAGATATACGACTATACGAGTATTACGTTAGAGAAAAACAATTAAAGATAATTGGCCCAATAGAAAAATATATAGTTGATCCGGGTGAGTCCTTACAGCCCACCCCATAAGAGGAATATTTGGTCTACTAATTTTTCCTACAAGTCCTTTTTACGTTTTGGACCTTATGGACTCCATATATGGCTAATAAAAAGAATTCACAGAATCACAAATAGTAGTTATAGGGCCATTTCCCCAATGGTTTGACATACGAATGTGGTTACCAACTTACCAAGAGTAATTATGTGCTCCGATGCGGATTTAATTAGCGTACATCTAAAAAAAAAATTAATAAGGAATGAAATGATAATGAAATGTAACTAATAAAACTAAAGCAAAAAGATATTTAAAGCTTGACGGGAAGAAACAAAAAATTTAGTTATAAAGATGGTATAATATGGTGTACCGTATCACCAATAATTTTTTTTTTTATATAAACAAAAATAAGCAAGTAAATAAAATTAGAGAGAAAAAAAATATAAAGAAGCTTTAATAGTTTGAGAGGTCAACAAGAAATTTTATTTAAAATGTACGATAATAAGAGTGCGCTCTATCATGGGAAAAAATTTCCTATGAATAATAATTTTTTTATAAATAAAGTCAAAATACAAAAACCGAAAAAACCAATGTTTTTAAAACTGGGTCGACCGAAGGGTTTTTGTAACAGGTCCAGTTCATTAGCTAATCATGGGAAAAAAATCTACAAGAACTGAGACTTAACACACATGATATACAACTTAAAGGGTCGGATATTTGTTAACTCTATCAACGGGAGGTTGTTGATGTTGTTGCACCTAGCTACTATATAATGAGAAGGGGGCGTGCATACGAGCTCTTTTATGTTATAATTGTTGATATTTTTCACAACTTGTTATATATATCTACTTACCAATATAATATTGTTTTTAAAAATTATAGCTGAACATTAATTTTTGTTAGCCATTAAAAAGAATAATAAAAATAATTAACATTTAAAATAAAAATCCCATAATTCTCTGTAATGTTGTATATCGATTAAGTAATCATTAAAAATATCATTGAATTCAATATTAATGATAAAAATAAAAAGAAAAATCAAATAAGATTAAAAAAGGAAAAAGAAAGTATATTAAATGAGGAGAGAGAAGCGGAAATTTTTTTTCACGAAAGGTTCTGGAGGTGCCAGGTGACTTTTTTCAGAATCCTGTTTTAGTTAATAGATAGATTGGTCGAGGGAGGGTTAAGGAAAGTGATGAAAACTTTTTTCAAAAAAATCAAGTTGGATATACATAATTACTCACATTCTTTTTATTTTTATATTAAAATAATACATAAAATATCAATTTTAATTATCTTTATATATTATTATTATTATTATTATTATATACACTAAAAGACAACTGACCCTAACCACTTATTGACCAATCATAGCTCTCCATTTTTCAAAATTGAACATTGATGATGTCATATTTATTTTTACATTATAATTAACTATTTTCATGATATATATATTGTAATCACAATTGTCCTTTTAATTCATATACAATTATAATATGATAGTTACAACATATCATAATGATAATAATAAATATAATAAAATTAAAGTATAATTAATTGAAAAACTTACAGATATATCAAACTAATAGATAATGATTACTTCTTCTATTGCTTTTAGGTTATATTATTTATCCACAAATCTTAAAATAAATATCAAAATTTCAAACTCCCAAAGGCAAAACCTAAACGAAGCTAGGGTTATACTTCATATATTCCAGGTAAATTATATTATATTATATGTATAAATAATAATTTGTACCCTTAAAATTGTGTATTTTTGGTTTATGTATATAACGAAACACTGTATAATGGATATTAAGGTGAAGCTTTAGTCCTCCACCATAATTGAAACAATTTTTCAACAGAAACTAGCTACACCATCAAGCTTTGACATGATATCAATAGACAAACAGGTAAAACACTTTCGTCAATGTTTCAGTATTACATTCTTTTATTTTGGTTTTAATTACATTCTTTACAATTGAATTTAAAACGTCTTTTGAGTTACATACACTTTTCTTATAACTTTCTTTCAAACTTATATCCAATACGAAATCCACCCTCAAACTAAAACGCCAACTAAGACGATCTTTAAACGTACCCTTTTCAATGCAATAACAAGTATATTGATTAAAACTATTTTTATGTGGAAATATTATTATCGTTATGTTTTAGAGACATGCTAACTAATTTATAACCAACCTACATATATGACCACTAAAAAGTCTGTTAAAATTAATTATTGTGGTGTAGCTTATGTTATGGAGAATCATTGTTTATTATATATTAGGCAAGACTTAATGATGAAGATTGAAGAGTTTGCTTGAAGAGATAAGTAAGAGTTGGGTGATATCATCATCAACTCAACTTTTCACTCTCTACTTCACATTTTGCATGTTTATGGGACTCTTGTCCAATCAAACTTTTATTATTGTAAACAATATTCTAATTTATCTAGTTATGTAGTAGTTGTCTAAGTAACAACTTTACTTTTTTGTGTTTTCTTGAAGAGTGTAAGCATGAAAAATAGAAACAAAGAAAGAAACAATATTTGAGAATTCTTTAAATTTGAATTACGCTTAGATAAGTTATTGTTAGATCATTCCTTCATCTCTTTCTATGCTAAACAGATTTTGTTTTCCATATATCTAAACAATATTTTATGGTAAATGATGATAAACGCTTCAATTTCATTATACTATTAAACTTATAATCCCAATTTAGAAAATCTCCTGCTACCATGTAATTCATCAAGCAATACCTCAATTATTGGGATGGAGAATTTTTTTTTAAAGCTTTGTTTCTCCTTTACTTCTTTTATACGGATATATAGGGGTAGTACCAGGAAAAAAAAAATTCAAGAGTGGCAAAACTAAAAAAGTCTATAGAAAAAAAAAACCAAAATTTGGCAAAATAAAAAAATCCAAGAGGGGCAAAATTTAAAATTTAATGGCAAAATTTAAATTCCAAGAGAGGCATACCAACTTCGTACATATATCCAGCAATTTAAAAGTTTTGTTTGAACCGGTTAATTTAACTTGTTGAACTGATACCCAATATGTCGACCAGTTTAGCTTTTGGAGGGTTTTTTTTGTTTAAACGGTTCGCTAAAAAAATCAATATTTTTTTTTTTATTTTTTCAAGAAAAAAAATCTTGTAGAAAAAAGGCAAAACTTTATTTTAAGTTTTTAATCTTGTCTTTTTTTATTGTTTGTATTGTTAAAAATAATTGTTATTACTGTTCACTTGTTTATATGATAATTGTATGTATAAATTAGATGATGATTGTATGTTTTATATGCTAATATGATGATCGTGCCATCATTTGGATTGTTTGTAATATGTTGGTTTGTTCGTGAAGTTTATAATTTATACTTTCGTTGAATTTTAACTATCAAGTGTTATTGTTTAGTGAATTATAAATGTATTTTCGATGGTTTGTAATATTTTTAGCGACCTTGTTTTGGATGTCAAATTTTAGTAGTGTTTTTAATAGATATATAAGTTTGACTAGTCAAATCGGTCGGTTCAACTATTTTTGGCAACAAAATCAGTTTAATTAAAAAACCGGTGGTTAAAACATTGCATATATCTAATGAGAACTATTTTCAAGTTAGCCTAATGAGAATCATTATTAAGGTAGCTTAGTAGGGCTGTAAACGAACTGAACGAACACGAATAAAACTTGTTCATTTTCGTTTTTTTAAGTTAAGTCGAACAAATGAACAAACATGAATACTTAAACAAATTGAATTTTGTGTTTGTGTTTGTTCATTTAGGTTTAAAATAAACTAATAAAGACGAACATTAAACGAATGAATACTTGTTTATTAAGAAAAAAATCTTTTTCATTTCGTCTTTTAAAAAAGGTTAATAAATGCAAAAATACAATATAAACAAACATATATTGTCCAAAATATGGATAATTTTCTATTTCATTTAGGTTAATCGTTAATTATTACATCACTAATATTTATGTATATACAACATACTAGGATATAAAAGTAAACAAACATATAAACGAACAACTAAACAAATGTTTATAAACATAAACGAACGAATAAAATATATGTTCGTGTTTGTTCATTTAACTAAACGAAAGGGAAATATTGTTCGTATTCATTTGTTAACTCTTTCCCAAAAATTTTTACGAATTGTTTACAAACATTATACGTTTACAACCCGATAGCTTAGTGATACATTATCTGAAAGTTTTTAGAAGATAATCCAAAGATATGTCTAATGAGGTTGAAATCACTAATAAACAATTATCAAAAAAGATGGTACTAAATCACTACCCATCAGCAATAATCGCTTAATTTGATCAGCAATAATCGCTTAATTTGATACATCTTGGGGTATATCCTTCTGTTATCCATTGTCATCAAAACAAAGAAAGAGAAACAAGGTACTCCAAAAAACGAAAAAGTGACTAAAGTTTTACACCCCAAAACAATGTCCCACCTTCCACCAAATGAGCCACCACCATCCAACGGTCTAATATTACAAAAAATATTTATTCAAAAAACCCAATTTGTATTATAAACCCATATTTATATACAGAAACTATATCAAACATGCAAATTAACAAAATCTATAACAAAAACAAGATAAGTATCACCACAGTCTCCTAAAACATCATCATCACTTTTTCTTTCGTATACATATATAGGGTTCATATTGTATCTATATTTATATTTATATATCTTATGTATTTATAAACAAAATCTTTGTTCTGTGTTCTTAAGAATCCAAATTAACTTCTGGGTTTATTTAAAGTTTCAAACTTGTGGCTTAATTTTGGGAGAACGTGCAGTTTTTCAGTCAAGCTTCAAGATTTACTTTTTTGGGTCTGCTTTTTTGTCATCTTTTTTTTTTTTTTAACTTTACTTTTATAAAGTTTAAAGTTTTATATGTTTTATTGAGAATTTGAATGCTTGTTTTCTCCGGGTTTTGCTTATTAGCGTTTAAAATTGGTGAGTGTGTGTTCTCGCTCTTAAATTACAGATATTGTGTATGTGTGTGTATTTGCTAGTTTTTTCTTAATTTTATTTATTTCTGTGAATCTTTTTATAAAAAAAATTCATTTTTTAAAATAAAAAGTCAAGTTTAATAATTGGTCATGGAGTATTCAAGATTGAAATTTTATAGTATGTTGAGAATTGTGTGTTTGATGACACTTTTCATTGCTCAAATTTGCTATGGAGAGACTGATCAAAGGGATGGTAAGCATTATTCTATTTTTTAAAATTTCTTTTTAGTTTTGTGATTAATTTCATTTGACTGTTTGACTTGAGTGTAAATGAATTTTTATTGTTATTGGTAATTTATGTTTATTTATTTGTAATCTTGTAACTTCATAGTGCTTTTATGAACTAGGATAATGTCTTAACTTGAATTGTATGCTCAATATAAAGCCTAACTCTACCGACACCTGAAATCTACTTGGGTTGAAATTTACCAATGGGGTTTTTTTTGGTGAAAGTTATTTACTGTTGTTATATACTAAAACTTTTAAGATATCCGATAATTGCAAAATTTAGTAGACCAAATTCGATTCAAGCTATATGTTTGAGACCAAAAAAAACACAAGCTAAGCATGTTTAGGATTTTTATTGTTATTGGTAATTTATGTTTATTTATTTGTAATCTTGTAACTTCATAGTTTGTCCTTTTTGAACTAGGATAATGTCTTAACTTGAATTGTATGCTCAATATGAAGCCTAACTCTACGGACACCGGAAATCTACTTGGGTTGAAATTTACGAATGAGTTTTTTTGGTGCAAGTTATTTACTATTGTTATATACTAAAACTTTTAAGACATCCGATAATTGCAAAATTTGGTAGACCAAATTCGATTCAAGCTATATGTTTGAGACCAAAAAACACAAGCTTGTTTAGGAATTTTCGACACATGAATGTTGATTTGTTGTTTATAATGCTAATGCATTAAATGATAAATTCTTGTCGATGATAGTGCACATTTTGTTGAAAATCACATGTTCTTGTTACTAGTTGAAATTATGAATTGCCAAGTGGTATTTGAGATTCCTTTTTTGGTCATATATAACTTTTCTATTTCAGTCTTGGCTATAAATAGTCTGTATGCGGCTCTCGGCTACCCACCTCTTCCTGGATGGTTAGTATCCGGGGGAGACCCTTGTGCGGAAGGTTGGCAAGGAGTTCTATGTGTCAACTCCAATATTACCGGAATGTACGATACATCTTTGATAAACCTTGATTTTCAATTATTCATTGTTAATACCTGTTGCCTTTTATTAACAGGCTTTTTTTAAAAATAATTTTTTTGTATTTTTTATTTGTCATAGTTATAATATGTATGAATGTATGTAGAATGCTTAATGGTGCTAATCTGGGAGGTGAATTGGGTGAAAATTTGGGAGCTTTCGTTTCCATCATACAAATGTAAGTTCTTACCTTTTGAATTTTATGAATACCTCAGTTCAAGATTTTTTGTTTTAATAATATCCTTTTATTAAGTAATAGTTCTTTTTTTTTTTTGGTATTTTTGCTCAGAGATCTTAGCAATAATCATATTGGAGGCCCGATACCAACAAGCCTTCCTCTTACCATCAAAATTTTGTATGTTTATTAGTCCCTCATCCCATCAAAGTTTCAACACGTTCTATTTGAATGTTTAGCTTTTCCAATGCATGCAACAAGCCATCGTTCTTGTGAAATTGCATAAAAGAGAACAAGAAAAAGGAAAGGGTTTTGGATCACTTATGGAAATGTAAATGCAAACATAACTGCTTTACACTTGTACATCATTCTTACAGAGTAGATTAGTAGAGTATTTTTTTTAGTACACTATATTCTTCTATTTTATTGATGTTATTTATTTATTTATTTTTTTAATAAAAAAAATACTTTTGTTTTCTTTCTATGTTAGAACCCTTTCAGGGAACCAACTTACAGGGAGCATCCCAGACTCTATATCCTTGTTAGGCCAAATGACAGACTTGTAAGTATCACGTACCAATATCATGTTCATGTACTTTTTGAGTGCTTAAAATCTAACAGAGCTTTAATTAGTTCAGCTCATTAAGCAACAACCATTTGAATGGCGTAATTCCGGATTCTTTTCAACAGCTTACGCCTTTAATTAATATGTATGTCACCTTTTTCTGTTATCTACAAATGTTGTGTGTGTTTATGGTTTTTCTAAAGGATTCTATGTCTTGCTGGCAGGGACTTGTCTGCTAACAATTTAAGCGGGCCACTGCCTCCTTCGATGGCAAACTTGTTATCAATAACCACATTGTGAGTAGTTCGTCTTCCTTTTTCAGCTAAAGATCACTGTCTTAGTCCTAGCAAAAGTCAACATTTGACTTTTGAGAGTCATTTAGGGTAATATCGGTTGTCAAAAGTAACCAGAATCATTCATAATTTAACAACGGTATAAGAAGCTATGTCTCAATGTATAAGAAGAATTCCATTGTCACATCTTGCTGGAAAGTGCTTGGTTTGATTTTTTAAACTGAATGGTTACTCTTTTAGGACAAGGGAAGTGACATGAGGATGCTTTTAATTTGCAGGCATTTGCAGGACAATCATCTTACTGGGGTTCTTGATGTGCTGCAAGATCTTCCTCTAATATTTTTGTAATCTTCTTGCCCTGTTTTGCGTCTGATTTTTTTCCTGGGATTATCTTTCTTTTGCTGAAGTTATGCATTTTTAGTATCGAAAAATAATTAGTTTCTTGTGATGTAGGGATGTGGAAAATAACCTATTTTCTGGACCAATACCTCCCAAATTGATGGGCATTCCGAATTTCAGGTGAAGTTATAAGTAACTCTTACTTACATTACTAAATCTTGATCATTTTATTGCATTAGGAAAGTTTAAGTAAAAATGTATAGCTAAGGAAATGAACCAAATGATTCAGTCGGTTTGGAAGTCGAATGACTAGATTATTTTTTCACATCAGCTTTGACTTGTTATCTGGCCTGCCCATTTTTCCACCTGTGGACATGACATCTACCTAGTGAAGGGTTTTTAGGACATTTGATTTGTAGTTATACATTCTCTTAAATTATGTGTCTAGTCAAATGTTGCTGATCCAGTTAAACAGAGGGAGTATGTCTTTATGTTGTCGTATATTTATTCTCTACAAGCTTAACTTGTTCCCTAACATTCATTTATACGATGCAGAAGCACTGGAAACCCCTTTAATACAACGATTATTCCTTCTCCACCGATCTCATCGCCGTCACCATCATCGCTTGCTCCCCAACCCCCGGAAATTGGCCCGGGAATTCAAGTATTCGGACAGCCACCACCAGAGCCACAACATTCTTCTGGAAAATCTAAGTCTTTAACGAGTAGAAAAGTTTTTTGGGTTGGTATTGGCGGATTCCTGATTCTTCTTGTACTTGCATTCGGAGTTTGCTTTTGTATTTCTAAACGGCGCAAAGAAAAGTCACCGGTCAAACTTTCAAAGAATGTGCAAAAGTCATACTCTACAGTTAGTGTCTTAAAACCATCTGAACGTAGAGAAAATGGTAAGCTTGCACCTGTCCTTTTGTTTTTGCTTTACATAATTGCAACTCTCATGATTATAAAAAGAAAGCAGCAAGTCTCACTTTGGCTTCACAGGTCATAATGTACACTATTTTTCGAAGTATAAGTTGACTGACAGGTTGTTTAACCTGAAAGGTCAAATGGTATTTTCGATTTTAATGGTATCCCCTCATACACAAATTAAATGTAACTTCTGCATAACAAGAGAGCATTTATGCTTAATGCTAGTGTATGACTGTGTGGTGTATAACTGTATGCTAAAAATGTCGGGTCACTAAAACCAAAGATTTTTCTGGTTTTTGGTAGTACTGACCCATTGATAGGCAATTTGGTTAAATCTGTCTCCTCTAATAATGATAATTAATAGTAATAGTCTGGTTTAATTAATGAACCGACCATTGATGCTTACATCCAATTAACAGATATGGGAAATAAGGATCTATTGGCTATGCCATCAACGAAAAGTGAGAAGGTTGAAACAATTGCTAAGAGCAAGGATGATCATGTGATAGACATGACAAAAGTCAATGAAAGTTCTGCAACACCTCTGGCTCTACCTCCTCAACCTTCTCCCCACGAAAGGGTTGTTGTAAAACCAATTGCAGTTCCAACGAGTAGCGCTCAGCGTACTATGAGAACTGTAAACTCTGCGAAGTTTTTCTCGATAGCATCTCTTCAAGAGTACACAAATAGCTTTTCTCAAGAAAATCTTGTAGGAAGTGGCACACTTGCTACCGTATACAAAGCCGAGCTTCCTAACGGAAAGGTAAGATTTTATCTAGATGTGGCAACTTGACTCACTAATAATTTTATAAATGGTTCAATCTGGGTTGCATTTTATTTCCAAGGGGAACAATGCGTTAAATAAAAAAGATTTTAGCTTAAAAGGAAATGAATTGGATGGGTTAAAAGTTGTTCAAAGTGTATTTTCAATCCATACAACCTTTGAAATTGGTTTAGTACAGTAATTGTAATCATATTTGGCACATAATAAATGGACAAAAGTCTTCGTCGGTCAATCCAACCATTTCCAACCCGTGCTATAGACTTGCTTATTATGACCCAAACTCATTTGACCAGAACTCCAAAAATTAATGCAATGATGTTGGTTTCATACAAATGAAATGACTCATTTTGATGCTTGTTGGTGTTGTGTTTTATAATGTATAGCAACTAGCAATCAAGAAATTGGACACTGCAACCTCTAGGAAGTGGAGTGATGAACGTTTTATGGAGTTGGTGTCGAATGTGTCTAAACTTCGGAATGAAAATATAGTTGGACTTGAGGGTTACTGTCTTGAGCATGGACAAAGACTTTTTGCTTTTGAGTATTGTGAGAATGGGACATTATATGAAGCTCTGCATCTAAATGATGAAATTCATGAGAAGCTTTCGTGGAATTCTCGAGTACATCTAGCACTTCAAGTCGCAAGAGCTCTTGAGTACATATCTTTACCTGTTACCTTAATGGAATTTGGAAATATCCTTGGTCCCTTGGAGTCATGTGTTTGAGTCACAGCTGACACGGGACGTCATGGGTTTGATTTATGGCTGAGTGATTAGAATGAGCATTAGTGCACTATTTTCAGCAACATATAAAAAAGTTTTAGATATACCCTTGACACTGAGTATCTAAATGTGTTGTTTGTGTGAAGGTACTTGCATGAAGTTTGTCAACCGGCTGTTGTACATCACAACTTGAAGTCAACAAATATTCTTTTCGATAATGAGCTCAATGCACGTGTTTCAGATTGTGGTTTGGCTCCATTACTACCATCAAGCCATGTAACCCAGGTAACCAATCCTTTATACGTTGAGACTCGGAGTCACACGGTTAATAGGTTTACGTTTATGTGATTGCCATTGACATTTGACACGACTTAATTTTCAGTTGCAAGGCTGCGGATATGGTGCCCCGGAACTTGAGTCTGGAAGTTATACTTACCAGAGTGACGTTTATAGCTTTGGTGTCATTATGTTAGAAATTTTCACCGGCCGGAAAGCGTTTGACAGGTTATCTTTGTATTTATTAAAGACTAATGAGTATTATCATGACCGTGCATTACAGCATTTATCGCATATTTAATATTATTAACGAGAAAAACTTGACTTTTTATAGTTCAAGGCCACGTGGGGAACAGTTTCTCGTGAGATGGGCAATCTCTCGGCTACATGATATAGAAGCATTGTCGGGGATGGTTGATCCTTCTCTACGTGCTGCATGTTCTTCCAAGTCTTTGTCTCGGTTTGCAGATATCATTTCTCTCTGTGTTCAGGTAAGTGTCAAGGTTAACTTATTTTCAAAATTGTTTCTTTGGTTCTGAACCTGGTTGAGTAAGTAAAGAATATAGTCTATTATTTTAGGAAGCTAAAAAGTATGTGGTTTGACTTTTGAGGTCAAAAAGGTAATATGTTTTTGACCCCTTTTTATGTCTTTAAAATCAAGTTTTGAAAAGCAGTCACGACCAGTCGGTAAGGTGATTGCTTGAGTCTGTTGATTAGCCTTGTTTATTTAAAGATCGATAACCTAAAGAACCAGCTTAAGCTTGTTGAAAAGGGCAAAACCTCAATACTATCAGTCTTCTTTTTATTATGTGATATCTAAATTTTTTTATGCTAGTTGAAAAGGCATTTGAAAAAGGAAGTTTACCCGCTTCCATGTTACAAGGGAATATTGTTGTATGGGTCTAGTCAGAGGTTTAAGGCCTTTTAATGAGTAAATTTAAATCGTATCTTTGTTGCTTTGAATCTTTAATGTTTGGCCTGTCTTGCAAATGTCAATCTGAAACATATGATAGCTGCTCATGTTGTATATCTTTTTTTTTTGTTGTTTTTGTTTCCCATAGCATGAACCGGAATTTAGGCCACCAATGTCAGAGATTGTGCAAAGTCTATTGCATATGATCCAAAGAAATCCTTGAACAACATCCACAAATGGAATATGGCAAATTTGTTGGACCAGGATACTAATTTGCAAAGCGACATCGTAGCCCTATGAGTATGCAAAGTCAGTTTTTGGAAGTGCAAAACGCACTTCTTGTGATCATAACTAAGTTTTTATAGTTTAGACATGGATGTTCCAATTTTGGTTAGTTATGGGTTCAATTTGTTGATTGAATGTATTATATTGGGGTTTTTAAATGTAGGTATTCATTTCTCTTAGAATTTGTTGAGTTGTTTCGGTCGGTCCCAAACCATGCAAAAATTTTGTATGACAAATACCCAATAAAATGAAGCCACATTAACTACGCCAAAACTTTCCAAAACATGCCAAAAAGTAAGAGGGTGGTTGCCAACTTGTCAAAACTTATAAGTGAAACCATTAATGCGTGAGTCAAAATACTAGTAAATAGTTAAGCTTCTTTCACTTGTACCGTACAACTTCCCCATGCTTCCCATCCTTTCCGATTTCTCTCTCCATCGGCATAGGGATGACACCTTGGACTTCATCCTAACATATATGTATTTGCCATTAGTTTATATATATATTATATATATATATATATATATATATATATATATATCAATTATAATTAAAAGAAAAAAAAATGATTACAAGTTTTACCGATATATGAATGGCTACCATGACACATTTGGAAACATTATGTTACGTTTATTTAAGTAAAATGCATTCTTCTTGCGTAGCAATAACGTATTGAACCGTAGAAGCGTTGCCATAACATATTAAACAGCATAAGTATTGCCATTGAAACATTCATCAACAACGTTCTAGTCAGAAATACCGGAGTAAAACTAACGTTTCGACATGTGTCGAATCTGTCTCTATGATATATCGTGCTTTCAAATTTCTCTAATATAAATCGCCTTTAGAGTACGTAGTTGTGAACTTTTGTGTCGAACTTCCAACTGAAATCTTGTATATCGGCAAGTGATGTCTTGTTTCCATGGTCAAGGTCTTCTTAGACATTGATATCGATGTATTTCTCTAGACAGCCACTGATGATATGAAGCCTGCAAATCAACAGGGCATAGTATCTTTTTTAAAACATAAGTCAAAATACGACATAAGAGCATTAATAAACTATGTGAAACTCATATAAGTTTGGAAATTATATTCATTGATCTCAAATGTTAAGGGAATACAAGCAACATATTTATAGACCTAGGTTAATACAAACTATCAACTAATTACAAAAATAGTCATCTAATATGTACATATATCTCTACACCCCCCTCAAGCTGGAGGATGGCAATGTGACATCTCCATATTGGACAAACAACTGGAGAAACTAATGCGACAACAAAATCTTTTTCGTAAGTTCTTTAGCCAGTTGATTTTGCTCGAATTATCCCTCCATGACTTCATGTATTGTGAAACGTGAAGCCGATAGTTGGAGAGCGAGCATCAAAACATAGTAGTAAATCAAAATTCTCTAGGAAATGATGACCGAGATCATGGTCATCAAGAAACAGGCAACATAAATCGCCCAGGACAACGATCTCCGAGAAGAACAGAAGTACCATAAATCACTAAGAACAAGAGTGACTTGGCAAAATTAAAATGAAAACCAAGAAAGGGTGATGAAAATGACAGTGAACAAGTCAAAGGAGCGAAAATTTCGAGAACGGTATGGTGTAGAAATCACCGAGAAATGGTGATGAAATCACTGAGAACAAGGGTGATGAAGAACACCGAAAACAATGGTGTAGAAATCACCGAGAAATGGTGAACAAGAATAATGAAACACCGAGAACGAAGGTGTAGAAATAGGAACGGATAGAAGGTTCCTACGTATAGGAATAAGAACGAAACGTATGCGGGCGTATAGAGAAAGACCGTATATGAACAAGGCTGTATAGGAACCCATATAGAGAACAAGCCCGTATAGGTGTATGCGTGAATGGAACAAAGCCCATATAAAAGGTTTGCTAGAAATAGGAACGTATAGAATAGAACGTATACTTGTAGGGTTTCAGACTTAAAGTCAAGAATGAAACAAGAATAGAGGCTAGAAAAGTTAATTTAGAATCCAATGAATTGTTTATGAATCGAATGAAAATATGAAGTGGCACACCGCCAACTTGTCATTAATTGGAACAAATTATATATATGAATTGTTTATGAATCGATTTACATGATCATGTGGGCTGCGACGGTGATATGAAATTATGAATATAAATCAGCGAATTCGATGTCACACCTTGACTAGGCGGAAACGCCGGGTGCAACGATTTGTACACACGCACATGGATATTACATAGGAAAGCTAAATTATATCAATAATGCAAACTTCAACATTCAAACAAGGCATCCAAACATAGCAATTCAAAAAAAATAAACTGAAGTCAACTCCCACGTAGGGGATCAAAGGTTAGGCATATCGCCACACACAACTAGGTGAAAACATAAAGTAATCAGTGAAGCAACAATGAATCCTAGTGTCCATAGTCTGCTATAGGCTTCCATGCTACCTTCCTTAGCCACCTCTAACTGGATTCTCTTGAGCACCTGAAAGGATACTTAAAGTGTCAACACAAAGGTTGGTGAGTTCGTAGGTTTTGCATACAAATAAAGGTTTTTGTGCCAAAACGGGTTTACGAAATGAAATCATACAAATGTTGGCTATTAACTTACTTGTGATACCTCAAACAATGTTAACTGATTCAGGTGCGGATTTTGGCTTTGGGCTTTACAATGATCACCATTTTCATATCGGTTATTTTCTTTATGGAATTGCTGTTTTAGCTAAGATAGACCCGGATTGGGGAATAAAGTATAAGCCTGAAGCATACTCTTTGATGGGAGATTTCATGACTTTCGGTAATGATATATACAAGTTCAAAGTATCCGAATTTGAGATGTTTTGACGCATGGAAGTTACACTCGGGGGCTTCAGGGTTGACGGAATTCGCAGACGGTAGGAATCAAGAAAGCACAAACGAAGCTATAAATGCTTATTACTCGGTTGCTTTAATGGGGTTAGCATATGAAGATACACAACTTTTTGCAATAGGATCTTTGCTTGTAACAATGGAGATTCATGCTGCTCAAACATGGTGGCACATAAAAGAAAACGACACGATGTATGCTAAAGATTTTCTGATAAGAACCGAAACAGAAAACAGAACACAAACAGAAAAACCGACCGGTGTCGGCTATTACAACGATAGAAACCGACCGGTGTCGGCTATTACAACGATAGAAACCGACCGGTGTCGGCTGTAGATAATCTGGATTAATGCCCCAGTGGCCCCTAGTTCCTAAGAACAATTTAATTATACTTTTCCCATACTAAACATGGTGGCTACAAGCCTTATTTAAATAGGACACAACCCTAACCCTAACTTGGAGAATACTTCATTAACTAAATTATAATAAACAATATTAAAACCCAACTCAGCCCAACCCTTTGCTGTGCAGCCCATTCAGCCCAACTCAGCCCCACATACTGATACGTATCATTTTCACAAGTGAAAATAGAATGACAGGAATTGTTTGGGCAAACAAAAGAGATAGTGGTGAATCGAAAGGGTTTGTGTTGTGTATGCATTGGAAGGGACTTACGATCAGGAGAATGCTCTTGCAAAGATTATGGGTCCGACTTCTCATGATGATGGGAATTCACTTAGTAATTTGTTATGGTGGATTTTTAGCAGGTATGATCATCTGTACCCAAAGTTTGCGGATGATGAAGTCAGATCGAGAAACAAGTTTTGTCATGAGTACTAAAAATTTAGCTTTTTCAAGTCCTGGTTTATACTTTCTAGTTACATTTGTTGGATATATGAAAGTGAGTGATCAATTTATGTTGGATATGGCTAGTACGTAGTTTGTTGACACACGACCGACACAACTTTCTTTCAAGCCATCGGTTGGTGTACGTCATTGTGATTTTATCGTTATTCTCATAAATAAAACCAAAGTTATACGTTTAATTCACTTGACGAACAATTTAATTATATAACTTTATTATATGTATACTTGTCTTTCTAAATTTTTTCAATAAAAGATTCAGAAATATATTCACAGTGTTTTAAAAAAAAATTCAATTTAATATATATAATAAACATAACAAATACAAATAGAATGTTTGATTCCCATCCCCCCTCCCTTATGTTTTTAAATCATTTTTCGTATCTAAAATGCCAAATTTCGTTTGATACACCATGGGTGACCGAACTTTTAAATTATAAAATTGATATAGTTTTGTTTTTTATTAGCAATTTATTTCTAATAAATATCAAATTGATAAGAATCAAATAAATAGAATTAGGCTAGATACAATAGTTATTATTATTATTTTTTTAACTTTTCACTATGCATTTTATATTTCTTTATTTTTCATCGAATTATAACTCACTTTTCAAGTTAAATTATGACTCAAAAGAAAAAAAAATAAATTTAATAGCATTTTGTGGTTTTGGTAATATAATTTAGGGTTAAATGCAAATTTCGTCCTTGTGGTCTTTCAAAAAGCACGTTTTTCATCCATGCCGTTAACTTTGAGCTTTTTTCATTCATATGGTGGGACTTTCGTCTTTGTTCTTCTCTATTTGATTTTTTTTTTAAAAACCTAAATCTCCAAACAAAACAAAAACAATCCAAGAACAAGAATCTTGGGCAAAAAAGACTAACATTTACACAAACCCTTTTCTTTCATCTACATTCTTATAAACCCAAGTATTCATCTTTATCAAACAAACATGTATACTTGCAAATTGCAATGGATATTCATATTCATCATCCGTATCTTAAAGAAAGAGATTAAAGATTAACTATTTATCATAACATTTGGGTAAAGAAAAGCCAACATCAAACCTCAAAATAACAAAGATATATATACTTCTTATGGAACCAGAAAGTTAAAGAAAAAATAAAAAACATCTAAATCTGGTACTTCCAAAAAGAAGCTTTCACTAGGGTAGATCCCGACCACCGAAGCTTTCACGGACTTGTTCTTTTTCTTTTCTTTTCTTTTTCTAAACTAATAATTTCTATTGTTTGCTCATGTTTTTTCAATGTGTACTTCTTGCAATTATGATGGTACCCATTTAGGAGGGACTAGTTTAATCATTAGGGTTTGAAATATTTTTTTACATTGTCGCCTTAGTATTTGGGTAAATATATATTATGATTTGGATGGATTCAAAACTGTTAGAAATGTTTATGAATTGGAGTTTATATGTATATGTATGTATGAATCTTCAAAGCTTTTCAGATGAAAGAAAAAAAAAAGAATAAATTTATAGAAAATAAAAACATAAAATGATCGAAATGCCCTCACGTGACTTGCATGTGAGAGAAGTTAACGGAACGTTATAACGGCAAGGACGAAAGTCTCACCACAAGCATGAAAAAAGCTCAAAGTTAACGACAGGAATAAAAAGTGTGCTTTTTGAAGGACCACAGGGATGAAATTTGCATTTACCCTATAATTTATCTACGCATGTTATAACTCACAAATATATACAATGATCGAAATATAATTATCATTTTAACAATAACTATCATAACAAAACCATATAAATAACAAATTCAATCACAATAATTAAACCGCGAACCCAGTAGTTAAATTTATCAATTGTTTAACTTTTCCCAAACCAAAATAAAAACATTTTATAAAAACAAACAAACTGTATCGTACGTACGTACGTAGTATTTAGAGTAAATTGCATTTTTGGTCCCTGTGTTATCATATGTTTTGCAAGAATGGTCCAACTTATGCAAAAGTGGCGAAGTTGGTCCAGTTTTCGCATTTGTTTAGCAATCTCGGTCCAATTGCAAACTTCTGTTAATTTTAGTCCGTTAATGAGGT
>JAOEHQ010046993.1:0-11132 GCA_025447715.1 Asclepias incarnata
TTGTCTCCTTTTTAATGTTTAGTTGTCTTGGACAAATGTTTAGTTTTTTAGTGATTGAAACTTTTTTTTTTATAATACTAGTATTTAATTTTTGACCCGACCCGAATCGAATCACCGACCCGAACATATTACCCCAAAAATAGAGTTAGGAAAAAAAAAATTTAGATCCCGACCCCCCACTCGAAAAATCCAAGCTTCGCCACTGCTTGTTGGTATATGTTTCTATTGATGTTTGATGTTGTTGAGAATTGTGTTGCTTGATGTTGAAAGGTCTATTACATCTCGTACACTAGCCTTGAACAAGATTTCCATGTCACGATACACGATAGGTCCCTAATTTTAAAATGAATGAGGTATGTGTTAGGTTCGAGAAAACCTGCAACATATAATAAACATTTATCTAATATTCGAGTATAAAATACGTTGAAAGTGTTAAGCTTAACCCACATTAAAGCTTGAGGTTAGTGTGTTTTGACATGTGTCACACTAATTGAGGATAGTGCGTTTATGTGTATATCAATTGCGGATAATTGAGGGTATTCCCATTCGATTCAGTCATGTTGATACATTATTCCGGGTGGCGCGACTGGCTACTAATGGAGGTTAAACGGTTTACTCAACGATTTGGTTATGCCTATCTTAAACGATGTCGACGGACCACCGAAAGGTTAACCCATTGTGTTTTATTTAAAACACTTTGGAAATATTTTTTTTAAATTGTTGGGTGTTACAGTTAATATGTACAGGACTAGTAAACTTTGCCCCGATGAATCCTAAAAAAACCCAAAAATTAGTTTGGCCGACCAAATTTCACGACCCGTGAACTTAGTTAGTGCCTCCAAGTCCATTTTGAAAAACAAAGCCATCAGATGCATCAGACGTAGAGACTAGTCAACTTCTTACTGAATCTGTGAAGTCAGCTTAACAGTTAGTGAACTATAATTAGTGACTGTAATTTTTAGCTGACCTTTGAACTTCATATTTGGTTCGTTTATCATCATCTTTTACTCAGTTTGAGTTTGTGTGACTATGGACTCGGACTTTGTGAATTAGACGGTCAAAGGCCATTATCATGATTAACAAAAATATAAAATAAAAATAGCAACGCTAAATGTTGTACACTTGTACGTGTCAAATATATGGCTCCCCTATTGTCTGATGCACACAATCATCTATGGTAGCTGATTGACAGTAATCAATGCATAAAAGGTTGTACAAATAATGACATATATGCATACAAAGCCACTTAAATTTTATCAAGAAAGAATACATTGTAAGAGATTGAAACCAAAAAAAATAAGGATACATGTTTCTTGAATGACTTTTTGGAATTTTATTTTGTTTCTTCTCATTAATTCGCAAGTGACATTAACATTGGACCTTACCATATTAATGATCACATAGGACCCAACATTAATTGTCTCTGCCTATATCTTTTTTCTTTTGGTAATTACAGTTTTTTTTTTTTTCTTACAAGAGATATGTGCATCATAAATAAACAAGTGTAACTTAATAGGGTACGACTTCAATTTTGACCCCCGGAAACAACACCTTCATCCAATGTTAGAATTCTTATTTCTTTACAGGATAGACTTTGATGGGTAAACCATCATGGGGTACAGGGAACGGGCCATATTGTATTCCATCTTCTCCAATCACTTCCCATCTACATTTACAAAATGAAAAGTGTTATTTGCATCCCGAAAGATGTATAATATATCATCAAGTACAATTAATAATGCATTTGTCACACACACACACACACACATATATATATATATATATATATATATATAGGATGAGTAATTTAAGAACTCATATTTTCTATGGAACCAAAGAACCAATTATATGTCTCCATTTCATATGTGAAATACAACTTTGACACATAATTTTGCACATGTACAAGTCGTATACATAGGAAATAGAGGCATTTAATTGATTCTTTTGTTCTTTAGAAAGACGGGGTTCTAAAAATAACCCACAATTTATACTCAGGATATTGCATAATAAAATTAGAAAAAAAAGGGAATAACAACAATTATTTAAGGTTTTACAAAGTAAGTTGTAATTAGATGTATATCCGGCCCCCTTAGAACTGGTCTAGTGTTTCCACCGCCCTGTTTTGCTTGTGAATTAACAGGTTTAATTATTTATCTCATTTTCACTCTAGCTACATCATTCTTATATCACATTTTTATTTCATACATGTATTTTTTTTTTATATTCTTTAAACATATATAGATTATAATTCTATGATAGAACTATCAAATCTCATGACGGCAATATTACGTAAGCCTAAAATTTATGATATTAAACATGTCTAAATTAGTATTTTTTTACACATGAATTTCACTATTTTTTTTTATTTCTATCAATGTAAACATATGTTATGATTTTCTTTAGAAACTTGTTTATATATATATATATATATTTAAAATATATGTATATTTTTCATGTCATATATGTATGGATGACTTTATTTTGTAGTTTTTAGGTTGCAGGCGGGGACCTAGTGGAATAATGATGATGTGTGGGAATAGGTCAAAATGGAATCACGTTTGAGTGTTAGAAGTAGGTGACGTGTGAGCTACAGTGCATGAATATGCCACATGGCCACATACAATCTATATTTAGTTAGTGCATATTTATATCGATTTTAGTCAAGTCATTAAAGTTAAACACAAAAGTTATAATGTTTTGCTTATAATTTCTGCCTTAAGGCTATATATTTATTTTGAAACGGTCAATTTTCTATTAGTTTTTTTTTAATAATTAGTAGTTAGTTTTCACCAGGTTAATGCGGATCAACTCGAATTTTTTTTTTTGAAAGATGTGAATTACTTGCAAATATAGGAAGGTCTAGCATACGTTATCTTAACCGGATCCGCGCTAGAGAGCCCCCTCGCATAATAGATTCTCAATTTAAATCCCTTCGATGAGAAACTCCTATCGCCCAGAGATCTGGAGAGGAAAACTCACCCAGGCCCACTATAAGTGGAAATTAAATACCTGTGGCCACCCTCAAATATGCCTAGGGTAGGACTCGAACTTGAGACCACTTGTGAGGAAACAAGCCTCCTTGCCACTAGACCATTTGGTGATGGTTCGGATCAACTCGATAGCATGTCTATTAAGTTGAAATATAATTGAATTCATGCGGACTCGATAGACTAGATCGAGGGACGTGTGAACGTACCTGAGGGTGGTGGTGAGGTGATGGAGGAGGATGAGCATCTCAAGCTTTGCGAATTCACTACCGGGGCACGAGTGGGCCCCGTTCCCAAACGGCATATACGTGCTTGGTCGAGGCGCAACCTACATACAACTCATCTCGGATATGTCAGAACCGTACGATCCAGATTCATTCAGACCCGACACCAAAAAAGAAACATATGTCCTCTTTCGAATGTGCTTAGAGAAGGGCCCATGTAACATGAAAGAATCAAGACAAAATCTTTTTAGAAATGGGTAAGAAGTGCTCAAAGCACCACCTTACACGCACTTGCATGCAATCAACACCTATTACTACCATACAAAACCGCTATACAACGTGATATCATTTCAATATGCGGGATATAAAAATATACATGATTAAGTCATGTTCAAGTAAAATAAATAAAACAATCTTTTTCTGTTAACTGAAAATCGTTATGCATCATTAAAATCTTCGTGCATCAGTGTATATATACTTGTGCTTTATGAATATTCGTGCATCAGTTTTATCATGATTTAATGGTCAAGATCTATCCTTTTTGTTTTACTTTAATATTTGTTTTATAATAATCAATCTCTACATGATTAATTAATTTATAATTTTTCATTTGTTAAAAGATGTACGATCGTAACAAAATTTCATTTTACTATAGTTCTTTTTGGAGGTGCATGATATATATATATATATATATATATGTTTCACGCAATCATTCATAATCATTATATTTTTTTAATACATATACATGTGAATAATAATATATACAAAAAAGGAAATCGATCATGACCTCGAATCTTGAAGGGTCGAATTTGTGAGGATGAGGGAAGAAGTCAGAAGAGTAATGGATGCTTCTGAAGAGTGGAAGGACCTTCCAACCTTTTGGTATCAAATAGCCTTCCATTTCCACGTCTTCTACCACTTCTCTGTATGTAAACGAAAGTATACTCGCCGCTCTAAGTGTCTCTTGTATTACCTGCCATATATATATTTTATATATATATTTCAAAAATTAGATACTATTTAATTGTACATACTTAATTGGAGATTCTAGCTAGCCCAACTCGATCAAAAGCTTTTTTTTTATTTTATTGGAAAGTTTCGTGTTAGAATTGCATATCGATCATTACGGATGTTGTTATCCAAAAAATTTATTGACTAGAGTAATTTAGACATTTTTCCGTGTCAATCTCAAGATGTTTATCGTGGACGTGGTCGTTTTCTAGACTTTTTTCCAGGCCATTAGATCGAAGATGTACGTATACCCATTAAAATTAATTTGAATCCGGATCTCTTCTAAGACGCCTTGTCATTAGACCAATTAATATATATAGGTTTACAAAATTTGAAATAAAAAGATATATATACCCGTGTAGTGAATGGCATGTGTCTTGTATCATCCCATGTAATTCTACGATTATCTTCAAGTCTTTTGCACCGTAATTCTTCTTGTTCTCTCTGAACATGTATAGATATTTGCTTAATGTATTTTTAAATAATCAAATTGATATCTTTAATTAATGTGGAAACGTATATATTTTAACTATAACCAAGCAAACTATATACATTACAAAGTTATATTATAAATTACATCATATATAAAGATGGATATAATACGTAGGGAAAAATCGACCAAAATTAATAGAATCTACTCTCATTTATTGTACATAAACAGAAACGAACTTTGGTCACATTACCAGTAATAGAAACGACCACATCATCCATGTCGCTATTTTTGTACAATAAATGAGAGTTGATTTCCACTAATGATAATTTTGGTAGATCGTTTATATAAATAATAAAGTGATCAAAGTTCGTATCTATTTTACGTATTTAATTATCACAATATAAAGATTAATAGAATAAGATGATATAATTATGAAGAGAAGATGAATTACTTTGACAGCATCCAGGAGATGTGGATGGTCATGCAAATATTTGAGGAGCCATGTTAGAGCACTTGCAGTTGTATCATGGGCTGCAAATATTACCCCTATTATGTTATCTGCTACTTGTGATTCAGTCATTTGCATCTTCCCTTCTTCATTTGACAAAAATGCTCCTAACAATCCTTCACCATTCTCCCCACTCTCCTTTCTCTTCTCTATCATCCTCCTTAGTTTGTCATTCAGAGCCTTTCTTGCCTGCAAATTGTGGTAACTAAAGGCTTAGGCACTCGAACAATACGTATGATGAACCAATGTGTACGTAACGTATTGGTGGCAAAAGGGGAAGCTCGAGCTAGTTGGGTAACGAGTCTAAACAAGTAATCATTATTCAGTAACTTTTTTTATAAAATGTTACTCTCTTCGTCTCATTTTCGTTATCAACAGTTGATTCACACAAAGTTTAAAGAAAGTCAAATTATTATCTTTTTAGTTGATAAAATGACATTTTTACTCTTAATGTATTTAAATAAAGTTGTCTTAAAAGGAACAATTTTTTATGTTGTATCTAATGGTCAAAAGTATTATCGAAATTTATCAATTTACTTTTAAAAATAAACACTTAAGATGGGATAAACAAAAATAAATGAGAGTATAAATGGGCACAAAGTCAGGAGTAAGCCTAAGGGACCACTGGCAGATTCTGTGTTAAGGGGGCTATGGAAATATAAAAATAACTTGCTATTTTTAGAATATAAGATACCTTCATTGCTTTGTAGAATGGAGTGCCAGGAAGATTCAAAGGCATGGAGTTGTATCCTTTTTCAAGACATTGATACAAACTCTTTATTCCTTCTCTCTCCTCCTCAAACTTGTTCCCAAAAACGGATAACATTGCCACTTCAAAAGCATACTACATACAAAAAGTAATGTCAATTAGATCTACAATATAAAATGCACTTGTTGAACTAAAATTTCTATATAAAATAAAAGAAGACGGTATTGGTATCAAAAATATTGATTAATTTATCAAATCTATGCATTAATTACTTATACAATATGATATAAAGTTTGTATAGTATAGTAACTTTAAAAAAGATTGACCAATGGGTGTTATATAAAGTTTGAATAGTATAGTAACTTTATAAAAATTCATGGTATCAATATCACTTCTCTAAAATAAATGAGGTGCCGCCTTCTTTTACAAGGGAAAAAAAAACTAAAACTTCTAGTTTTAAGTTATATGCCTTAGGAGACATCAAATGCACTTATTTTCATAAAAGAGTAAGAAACTTTGCATAAACTTTTAAATCTACAAATTAAGTATAAGAATTATCCAAAATAAAAAGTGGCTTTTGATTTTTATCCATTGTAGAAACTATTTACACGTGTCAACATCTGAGTGGCTATCTGTATTGAATAATTCCTATTCTTGATTTCTAGATTTAGGAAAAATCGAAAGTTTATTTCTATAATTAATAAAAAAAATCGAAAGTTGTTTTCTATTTTGAATAATTTTTATACTTGATTTTTAGATTTAGGAATTGATGAAAAGTTTATTATTTTATGCAAATAACCTTAATGTTTTTGATTGTTGACACATGTAATTAAGGCTACATACCTAACAATATGATTTAGGAATTGAACCAAATTATGTGATTGTGAATCTTATTTATTTTAGCATGAAAAGAACTAGTGACTAAGTAAAATAGTACTGATGGAACTAACCAAATCAACATTTATACCTTTTTCATCTCATGCAAGGTGTTGATGGTGTCATTATGTTCCCAAGTGGAAAGAAGACCGAGAACTATATCTTCGATGTGGGAAACGGACCCTTTGATCTTTGATGGAAGAAACGATGATTGGATCAATTTCTTGAGATGGGAATGGTACGGCCCTTGGTGAAAAAAGACGGCTTCCGGGCCTATCATCTTCTCTTTGCTTGGAGGATACGTGGGCTTGAACATATGTGATCGAGTCACCAACACAATCTTTGCTAGTTTTGGACTCGATACCATGACACAAGGGCATCCCAAAATGTGTGTCTTGAATATTTTCCCATACCTATTTGTAACAAATTTACCAAAAGAATATTTATATTAGAGAAACGATTCATTCTCCTAAAACTTCCTCTTAAAAATCCTCTTAATATCTTAATATTTCGACACGTTATGTTTTTTTTTTTATCTTATTCATTGATTTTGCCAAATGTTTTCATATAATAGTTATGAGAATGTTTGGTGGAAAATATATCATATTACTAGATTTAAATTTAAAAAAAATATATAAATCTCATGGATAAATAACTTGGAGTCGATATCATGAAAGTAGAAAGAAACATGTTGCTAAATGAATTTGGTTTCTAAAAGTAGTAGTACATGTGTCAAAATAGTTATCAAGTGACAATGATTAATTGAACTTGAATTGATACTATGCCAACGGATTGCCGACATCTATTATAGCAAAAATTGACATCTAAAACTATTGTCTCTTTTATTTTGTTATGAGAATATTATTTCAAGATACGATATATATAGAATGAAATTAACATGAAAAGGCCGAGTACGTGAAGTGAATAATAGTAAAACCTTTTTTCTCGGTTGGAGAAGAATGAGTTTGGATTTTCAGTGAAGAGCTTTAGAGTTTCACCTATGTAAGGCCAACCCATTGAACCTGGAGGTAACCCGAGTTTACTCGGCGACGAGTAGTGGTGGCTCTTCCTTATTAGATTATATACAAGCATCAACATGAAAAGAAACAATACGAAGGAAACAAGAGGAAGTGGTGGTGACGGTGGATGAGGTATTGTTGATAGAGATATGACGGAGTTCGGCGAAGGAAGCATAGTGGCCGGAAAATAAGATGAAAATTTAGTAATAAATTGTGGTGGTCGAGTTTGAAGTAGAAAGAGTTGGAGGTTTGGTTTTATGAAGTTGAGAGATGGAATAATGGCATTATATAGAGGAAGGGTGGGGCTGGCTAGGAATCTATATATATTAAAGGTTCTATTATTTATAGTAATATTTCAAATTGCCATAAAAACATATTTCAAAATTTATATATTTATATTTGTTAGAGTATCTAAATAAGAATTTGATTTAAAAGAAACTGTACCATCTCTTTTAAATATGTGGGACATGTTATACATAACATTTTTAAAGGTCATAAGGATTACACCGGGAAAAAAAAATGTGACATTAGTATTATATTAGCTATAATCACAGTAAATCTAGTTTTTTGTTTATTTTTTTAACTGCAAGTTAGTTGTTTGATGACGCGAGAATCCACGGTAACATCCAAACGGACAGTATATACGGATCTTAAACACACGCTCCACTCGTTGCCACCCTCAAAGGATATCCTTGGGGTTACCGCGAGGAGGAAATTAAAATCCTTGAAGTAAGGCTTGAACCCAACCTCATTCAAGAAGAACAACCCGGCCCATCTGAAATTTTTGTTAATCTCTATTATCACATTAACGAATGGACCATACAATAAGGGAAGTGATATTCGTACCACACAATTTGATAGATTTACCATACGGTACCTATTTCATAGCATATTGTATAAGTATGCAATGCACAACAATGGTAGATTTATCAAATTCCGTGGTACGGGTATATATATCACTTCCCATACAATAATAACCTCACAATACCTCATAAAATCTGATAATACCTTACATAATATCACACAAAAATATCAATACTTACATATACGCTGTGACTACTATCACTTACTCTCACCACACCGATTGTTACTCCATGCATCTTCCTAATGATTTACAACAAAAAAGAAAGGTGATAAATGTTGGGTTTAATAATTCGGTTGCAATTGAGTAGGAGGGTTTTGAGGTTGTTAATTAGTAGGTCAAACATATGTGATAGTCTCCTGGAGGATGTTGTTAAGTAGACATTAAGTTATGATTTAATATACAAATTAAGTAATGATATTTGACTCGGCAAAATTCAAAAAACATCACATGATCGAATCTTTAATTTTCTATTATCTTTTAAGTAGACATGCAGAATTATGAATTGGTCGTTAATCCCTTATTGTTGCTCTGTGACTGTACTGTATATATAATTAGGCTGTTATATCTTAAGTATGATTAGGGGTGGAATTATGATTTAATCTTAAGTTGAGCCAACTTCATTCTACAGTTATAATGATAAGTATTACACTTCAAGAACATCATATATAGATGTAATATAATTAAAGAATAAAACGTACAATCTTTGAAAAAATAAGTAGTAAAACAATTAACAATAGAAATATATGAAATCACAAAAGGTTTCTTTATCTGTTACATCAATCTGACAATCAACGTTTTATAGGCTTAGAAAGATGTATAAAGTTAAGGTCATAAAAAACATGTTTTTTAATTGTTAATCATGTTTCTTGACATGATTAAGACATCAAGTGTTTCCGATAATAAAAAGATATTCAAATGGTGATAAAACTTCAAAATTCATGTTTAATTCCAATAAGGATATGCAGTCTTATTTCACATTATGTCAACTTCATTTTCGTAATATAGGCAACTGAATCACAAAAACTTTACTTGAAAATTGGAGTAAACGATAACATTTTATTCGGAGTATGAAACACTAGGGGTGTTCATGGACCGGTTTTCTCCAAATCTGAAACCAAACCAGCATCCCCGGTTTCAACATATATCAAACCAAATCAGACCAAGTATGCTGTCAGACCGGACCAGACCAAACCATTTAAGCCGGTCCGGTTTGGCCGGTTTGACGGTTTCGAGTTCTATTTTTACTTCTTTTTTTTTATTTATATATAAATTTGTGTATATTTGTCTCAGTTTGTGTCAAGAAGAGACGCAACAAACACTCATCATGTAACAAGTAACCAAGATTTAATTTTACGTTTGTACTACTAGTCTGTATCGATCAATAATGAAATCAATGTTTGGGAGTCCAGGAAAGGCCAATGGGATTGTGCTGAGATTGTGTCTATATCATCATTTTCATTTGTGTTTTATATATATATGTTTCTATAATCATATAGTATAATCCATCAAGGATAATATTATGCCCATTTTTTCATGATAACAAAGGGAACTTTAATGAAACGGTCCGGTCCGGTTTTCACGGTTTTTTCATTGCTCAAACCGTAACCAGACCAAACAACCCGGTTTTCTCAAACTTAAACCACCGGATCAGACTTTAACAACTCAATCCGCCCAAACCAAGCCAAATACCCCGGTTTGGTCCGGTTTAGCCAGTTTAACGGTTCGATGAACACCCCTAATGCGATCGATACGTGGCGCAATATTTAATCGACACATGTCTCTTTTACTTTATATTAATAAATCTTACTTTTTAGATACCATATATAATTAAAACTGTTATTTAATTCATAGACAAATATACATAATTTAATTTAATTAAACTCTTATTATTATATTGTTACCATATATCTATACAAATATATGAATAATGCTTTGAAATTAAAAATTTTAATTTACTTATCAAAATAATATTATTTAATAATTATCATATATAATTATTTATATACACTTGAAACATATACATAATTAAATTACCATATTTTAAATCAATAATTTCAATTTATATATGTAGATATCTACTTTCCGTATTCTATATTTTAATTTATACTCTATCTAAAATAATATGTTAACTTATCTCTTGATAAATTTTTATAAATATAAAAAGAAGAAAAAATGAATATAAAAAGTCATAAATGAAAAAAAGAATTATTAAGACTAGTTTTTTTATAAACCAAACACACCCTTAGAAATTCACGAGGTTCTAGGATGTTTGTTTTATTTGTATGTGTATCTAAATTTGTATGCGTATGTTTGTCATGTATTTGTATTTGAATGTGTGTGTCCATGATTTGCCTTGCCTTAAAGAAAACAAGAGTTAGGGATTTTAAGGGCGTGTTTAGTTGGAGAAAACACTCCTTGTTTTTCACTTTTGTTTTCTAAGAAAACATGAAAAACAAAAAACGCGATCAAATCATAGTTTTCCAAAACAAATTTCCAAGAA
>JAOEHQ010046994.1:0-11131 GCA_025447715.1 Asclepias incarnata
CTAGTGTCCCGTTTCGGCTCCTGATGAGCTCTTTAAAGCAACTCTGTTTTGTCGCGATCTTGGTCTGGACCTCTTCGCTAATCCACCAAGACTCCCTACCCACTTTACGTTGCCTTCCGGTCCCTCTGGCTACCCCTAGGACCTCCTTAGCCGTCTCCCTCATGCCATTTGCCAGAAAAGTCCACAATCGATCAGCATCCATATGCAAACTATCTTGAATCTCCCTTGAGAACCTCATGTTAGTCGTCGACCTAAACGTCTCCGCTGCTTCACCCTTTAGGTTTTTTCAGAGGATTCTTGGCTTTTCGACCTTTTCCAACCTGATTGCTCATCTACTCAAAAGCAAATCCATGACCAACAGTCTATGTTGGGAGTAGCACTCCTCTCTAAGAAGCACCTTACAGTCTTTGCATACCCTAAAGTCGCCTTTACGCAGCAAGAAATAGTCGATCTGTGTGTTATATGACAACACCCCTTAGTAGCCAAACACAAAAAAACTAAATAATATATGACAACACCCCTTAGTAGAGTACCGCAGAAAGGGGATTAAGTGGTGTCTGTCTGTGACATCTCTCTCCCTAAGTCGCCGGGAAAACGTTAACTGGATTTTGCACCGTAGGTAAATAAATTACTCTCATTTCATAACTTTTTTTTTTATAATTATTTTGCAAATTATTATTTAGCTACATTTTCCATATCTACAAAATATGAAGCCGCGACAGATAGTGACGACTTTGCAAATTGTTACGTACTGGCTAAACATAAAAAAAAAAAAAAAAAATTTAATTTATTTTTATAAAAACAACAGTCACGATTAGTGACAGCAGCCTGCTGAGGTGGCGTGGCGCTTTCCCATTCGTGTAAATCTTAAAATGGGAGCAGGCGGTGGGGGATTTTGCTTTTTATAGATGATAAAATGGACTAATATATGAAGCCGGATCTTGTCTGTATCAGTGAAAGTTTAGGCCAACTCAACACGACTAAGGACATAACAATGAAACGGAAACGCTCGGCTAAGTTGAAAAGGACACTTCAATATGATGCTGAAGTAGAAGAACCTGAAACCAGTACGAGGGGCAAGCAGGTAGATTTAGAGGTCGAAAATAATGTTAACGGGATGATGGGAAATAATTATCCCAACGGATTGAGTCAAATGATTGTATCCATTATCAACGAGATATCCAAGGAATCTGGTGGCCTAGCTAACCTATCAAGGAGCTTGGCAGGTAATTCAGTCAGTAACGGACAGATGGGACAACCTCGTGGTAACCTATCAAGGAGCTTGGCAGGTAATTCGGTCAGCAACAGACAGATGGGGCAACCTCATGGTAACCTATCAAGGAGCTCGGCAGGTAATTTGGTCAGCAACGGACAGATGGGGCATCGGCATGTTAACATGGGTATTGAGGAAAACAAGAGCCCACCATATCAAAGTTCAGAGTACAACGAGGAAGAATTAGATGCAGCACTAGCGGTATGGTTTATTGCTATTTTTGTAAAACTTACATAGACCATCCTTGAACCCATTATGCATCTTGGTTTTACACTTGTAGATAAACAAATTCTTTATTTTTAATGTAGGTGATTAAGAAGACAATGGAGTTGGATGCTGCTGATTCATTTAACCTACCTGTAGATCCTATTGCACTTGATTTACCCGTAAGATTAAATTTTTACTGTAATTTAGCATTTTGTTTAGTCCTTTCTTCAAATATGTGCCTTTCTCAGCAGCATTTCGTCATGCTTTATGGCCATGTCATGTTTTATCTAGGGAAACTTGTATTCCTCTAATATCATGAGTTGCCTTGAATGTTAAAAATTCCATAAAATTCTTTTAAGTTGAATTTACCGATTCAAACTTCGTATGCATTTTTTACAACACTAGGGAGCTGGATATGTCAGTCGTTGGTTCGTTGCTATGTAGTGTAATCTTTTTTTTTTTGGTTTTAATATCATACTCTATTGAAAAAAATTTCCCCAGTTTTTGTTTCGTTTTCTCCATTAGATGTACAGAAAAGTCTTCATCTCGTTTCTTGTGGAGTATATTATTTGAAAGTTATCTAATTTACCGTAGGTGATGCAACATATTTTGAGTAAGGTGCTTGAAAGCATATGCTTTAATAGAATGTAATGGAAGGGAGACATAATTGCCAGATCATCTCTTATGAACTAATACTCTTTGCCATTAGATCATCGGCAAGACGCAACACCATACAGGCATAAACCTACGACGGAACATAATTATTTTAGGAAACAGATTGATATCTCTGTGAAGTAAAGCAAGAGATGGTGTGGTACTTAAGTACTTTTTGGCTAACTAAACCATTTTGTATCATCACCCTTAATTATACCATTTGCTATAATTGAAATTGAGATTATGACACACAAGTAGCAAGCCTTACCCACAATGTTAATCTGGACACCTGGTCTATCATTACTTGCTCTTATTATTCTATGTTCAGTAATTTAACTAACTTAGCCTTTGTTTGTTCACCACCCTTTTTTTTATATGCTTACTTCACTGTTAGACAAATTAAGTAACTCAAGCTACTTATGTTGCATATATGTTGCTGTTTGGATTTTTTGTTTACTTATAATAAGTGTTTAGTATTAACAAATATTTTGCTAAATTTGGTGTGCATCTGGATTATTGGATATAATAGATAACTACAAGTTATATTTTAGTTTCCTACATCATACAATGATTTGTCATACTAACTCTGGTGGAGCTTGAACCAGGATTATTTTGATGTTATTAAAACTCCAATGGATTTTGGTACAATACGCAAAAACCTTGAGAATGGTCTCAAGTACATAAATTCAGCAGATGTATTCAAGGATGTACAATATATTTGGGACAATTGTCTCAAATATAATAAGAAGGGCGATCACATTTTGGGGCTCATGAGGCGGGTGAAGGCATTCTTCATGAAGCACTGGAAAGCAGCTGGTTTACAAACGGAAAAATCACCAGCAAATGTTGGTAAGGATCCAATCATTGTCATTTCATGCCAATCAATTCATTTAATGTGATGAATATAGCTATAAGCATTTTTGAGATATCACAGTGAAGTAATTTTGTGCTAGTTTTCCATTTGGTTTGGACTTTTCTTATCCTCATCTCTTATCAGGGGACTGGGTTGGTAAACAATATTTTACTCTGCTAACAACTTGGCAAGAATACATGTTAGTTGCATCGACCACTGTTACATTCCCTATATGTCTGTTGTAGAATTGATTTAACTTAATAACCTTCTTTTCATTCAATAGTGTTTTTTTAATGGATATTTAGTGTCTCAGCTAGCTTGACTCTTTCATTTACTTAGTGTTAATTCTTATGTAATACTCATTGTGTATTCCATTAGGCTACCATATCTTCCATTTTAGAAGAGATTAGATTGTGAATGTTACTATTTTTGGTTTAGAGTCATGAGATGCCTACTTCTCTTTGTGGATCCATACCTAATCTATAAGACAGCAAATATACGATGCTTCACTTTTGTCTCTGATCTCACAATCTCCCTCATCCTATAAACTCCAATTTTTTCTTGATGAAAGTTCTCATCTGTCGTTGATCATATTGAGCCATTGGTTAATGGGGTAAAAGGATTGTTTTTTGTGGTCCCACAAAATTTTAACCATGATTGGATCATGATGTCAACCCAATATAAGGTTCAACGCAGATACATCTATCCCCACAACAAGTTGATGCCGGTGTTGTACATATCCACTATAAGAAACTTGAAGAGAAAAGCTAAAGCCATTTTGCAATTTATACATAATTAGTAGAACTGAAATAGGAAGGTGTCATGCTAGTCAATAGTTTTAGCTAATCCCAATTTTCAAGCAATTATTTAACTATCAAATCCTTTGAGTACGGGTTGTAAATGTCTTCTTTACAATATCCCCGAGGCTTTTGTAGATGGATATGATTGCAGCTTGCCTTCTAAGAAGTTAAACTGTCTCTTTTGAAGACCTTTAGTAAATGTTGGTTGTCTACCGTGTAGTTCGCAAGTAAGGAAAACAGGTTGCCCGCGTTATCAAAGTTTATCCTTGATACTGGCAGTTCACATGCCGCACTAAACTATCACACACGTTTGAATAGGGATCTTTAAGTCTGTTAAGAATCACTTGATCCTACTCACAAGTACCTTTTGCAATGAACCGAGGTTCACCTACATCATTGCTTGTTTTGTTTTTTCTATCTCCTTGGGACACTATATTATATATCCTGATGTTGATTGTCCGTTACCACTGCTCACTACGCAGTTATCTACTTAGGTCTTTTTAAAACTTATATTTAAAATTCAATTTCAAATGATAAACCGTTTTAAGGTTTCCTTTAGGTTCTGCACAATATGTTATGCATTGGCTTGAAAATGTTGTTTCCAAGGTGAAAGCATGAACCGACTAACAGTACTCAGTGTGAAAGCTATATTCACATAAGTATGTGACAAATGTATTAATCTTCTCATCAACAGCTGAAACCCTTTCAATCGACAATCACATCTTCCACTTTGACACAACCGCACAATTGAGTTTCAAATTGACTTGAGTAGGAGTTTTGCTTGCTTTACAACCAAAGTTATGTCCTCTCAAGTACATTGAGAATGTAGTTCCCTTGTTGGATGCAATTACATTCTTTTGATCATGCAAGCTCTGTGTTAAGAAATATATTAGTTTCGCATGTAATAAATCTCAATATCTTGCGCCAGTTTCTTCTTTAATAGTTCCTTGCTCGGAACAGACGACTTACTTAGTGGAAGGTAATAGCAGGCTCCATACTTTTTTGCTGAGTTTTCCTTTTTGTATATACCTGAAGTTCATGTACAAGTCCTTTATGACTCTTCGCTAGCATTTCACCCCTATTGATTGGTGTTGCCTTATAAATAAATTTAGCAGAATTCAATACTAATGTAGTATTGTTCCACATTCAATTTTTTAAGGTAAAGATAAGTAATAAAGTCCCATAAATTTTTATGCACAGTGTTTACTCTTTCTTTTGAGGGAACTGTATGAAAACACATTTTGTAACCTTTGGATTCAGCCTTTCCTCATTCGTTAAGTAAGTGTGATTGGTACAGCTTAAAACTTCTAGAGGTAATTCCGAAAAATTCAAGTATGATGAACAGCCTTATTTAGGCACTCAAGATGAGTAATATAGTTTAGAACACACGTAGCTTTCTAATAACTAAATAGCATGTTGTCAAAACTACCCAAACACGTACTGTGAAATTTGAAGAGAACATGATGGGACGACACCACTGATAAGTATTTATACATTCGTTCTACTGTATTATTATGCTGGGGCGTAAAAAGTGTTGGTTAGGTGACTTGAATCCAAAAGTTTAAAGGGTGTGCCTAGTCACTTTTTAATTAAGAACTTCTGTACTTTGTTTATTAGTGTTACCAACGCAACTCTTGTTATACATAAGAAGTCAATGGGGCAATTAGAAGTGTCCAGAAATATGTAATAGTGTAATCTGTTACTCCATCTTTCTGTTCTTAAACTTCTAAAGATTTTAATTATAAACTTTCTTGTGGTTGGCTAGACTTCCACAACACTTAGCGTACCATCAAAACTTCTTGTTTCCGAATAAATATAGGGACATTATAGTGAACTTGATGGCATCAGATGCCTCTAATAAAGGTCTATCAGGGTGTATCTACATTAGTTGAGTGACAATGGATACCTTTTTATTCGATAACTTTCCAAAAACGTTTTTGAAATGCCCATGGTCTCGGTGTAGAGTTCCAGCTATTGGGCATTAATCATTGGACTTTCCCACTAGATATACCCGGCATAAACAAGTTTGATCACTATAAAATTATGATTTAAGTACAATGGCCGATATGGCTTCATGTACAAATAAATTTCTGGTATTTTGCTAACATGCAACTTTCAAAATGAACTGAAAACAATTCCATCCATGAAATGAAGTAACAAACCTTATAAGATGAGCACAACTAGGATGCCATAATCTATAGTGCCAAAGCATAATAAAACTTTTGATTTTAGCTGTCAAATTAGTTCTTATTTGAACTCATGTTAGCGACAATTCTACTTTTGATTTTAGCTGTTAATTTAGTTCTTAATTATTTGAACTCATATTAGCGACAATTATTTTATTGCTTATAGCATTTTGATGAATTCATACCCATGTCTTCTCTCTACAGAATCTTCTATCTTGAAGCACAACAAACGACAAAATGAAAATCCACCGTCTCCAGTTGCCAATAATTTTCTGCATTTGCAGCAAAAGGATGCTGGTTCTCATCAAATAGCAAAAACGCGGCCTGCGCCAGTCAACATGCAATCTGGTCCACCCCAGCAGAGCTCTAGCCTGTCACAGTCTTCCCCAGAAAAGGGTAAAATTGGTTCTTTTTGTCAGCTGTCTTCCATTGTCTTTTACCACAGCTCCAGATATAAAGCATTTTTCTTGATTCACTAAAAACAGATTCTACATATACTCAAAAGAAGCACGAAGTTCAAACGCCTACTCATTACCATAAATTATCAAGTACAATGGGACGGATAAAAGTTTTCACCAATGAGATGGGGCAGCCTGTAGGTCCTGAGGCATCCAAGTTAACTAGATTCCTAGGACATATAGCACGAGATGGGAACTTGGCTCCCCTTAGTTTTTCTGGTTGGAGCAAGATGCCAGAAGAGATTAAGGAGAACTTGTGGCAGAAAGTTCTGGTATCTGGAGAAACCTTCTGAATGTCTTACGTTTTTCATGATTCTTTAGATCACAACAAATAATATATTATCTATGTTACAGACGATGTTTGCCATCGACCCCTCTTGTCGAAGTTGGGTGCTGATGTCTCTTGAAAGTAAGTGGAAAAGCTTCAGGTCTTTTCTTAAGACTACTCGTTATGATACCCATGCCACTGATGACGAGCGGCTTGCAGACCGTGATGAGAGGGTCTTGCCTGAACAGTGGTCAGTCCTTGTTTCTCATTGGAGCTCTGAAAAATTCCAGGTTTGTTATGTACTACCTAAATGTAAAGATACTCTGAATAGAATCGGAAAGGGAGGCCATTGATACATATATCTGTAATTTTTCAGAATATTAGTGCCAAAAATAAGGCCAATCGTGCAAAAGTGAGATTCCACCACACGTTGGGCGCAAAAAGTTATGCCAGAAGAATTGAGGAGGAGGTACATTATACTCGTAATTCTTATGTTGAGGTTCTTCTATAAGTACCAGCACAATGACACTTGTATTTCTCTGCTTGAACATGTAGAGAGCAAAAAGGCCCAATGGTCAGGAACTCTCAGAAGCAGAACTATTTATCTTGACTCGTACACGCAAGAATGGTCAGGCTGTGAATGAAACGACAGATGCTGTAATTGTATGAGGCTTCACGTTTCACACTTCTGTACAGTTTATATTGTTTATCGTTTTTGTTATGTTTTTAGTATATCATTCATCTTCCTATCACTTGTATTCTCATGGCAGTCCCAACTTCGTGAATCTGCAACTCAAGATGAGGCCTACTTCCGGGTAATGGGAGAAGATAGAAAAGGTGGTGTGTCTCTATCTGGATTAAATGCTACCCCTAAGTCTGAAATTTCTACTCGTACCGGGGCTTTGAGGATGGCTAAAGAGAAAAATGAAGAGATTGATGCAATAAAGGATAGACTTGCATCATTGGAGCAAACATGCTCAGGAATGGCTTCTCAGATGTCCGCAATGATGTCAATGATGGCTACCATGCTGAAGGGCTCCCATGGCGAAACTTCTTCCAATGCTGTAAGTTTATGATGAATCCCTTAGAGTATGCATATGTAAAAGATGCTCCATATTTGGATCGACAGTTTTCAAAACATATTTGATTGAGATGGCAAAGTATAGCAGTTCAATAGCTGGTCGAAACGCATTCAGGTTGAAATGGTAGGCATTGGTTGGAGTGGGCTGACCCACAAATACTTTTTACATTCACTATGATCACATTAAAAGTTTTTGAAAAAAATGATTTAGGAGGTTGTAAACATTATTAAGGTGAGGGCAATTTCAACCTGTTTGGTCCACTTAAGCTGGTTGCATTTCGAAATGATTTTTATTTGACCCATTTGAGAATGATAAAAACAAAAATCAACCTATTCTTAACTAGATGGGTTAAAATTGCCACCTTTAATATCCAATTGTAAATGAGAAAACAAGAAAACTGATACCAAGGAGGGTGGTACTTCTTAGCTGAATTGATCAGTTATGTGACAGGAATATGGGTTTATTGGCGGAAGCTTTTAACACAGTTTGTTGTGTGTCCATTAGGTTGTTCCCACTTTGCTTCCAGAAGCTATACCAAATCAGCCGGAACCAGCCTCTAGATCTAATCATGAAGTTCTTGGAAGACAGGTGGGATTGTCTGCATAATTTTGTTAATTTTATTAATATAGTACATAAATATTACATATTTCAATATTATTTTGAGTTTGAAACCTTAATGTATTGCCAAAAAAGAAAAAAAGAAAAAAAAAAGCAGCTATTTCAAAAGCCTAGAATGGTTTTCACTCGATTAACGAGCATGGACTTTTCTTGCAGACTCGTGGATCAAAGAAGAGAAGGTAGAAAGACTAGATCTCTTCAAGGATTCCCGAAAGGCAATCTTCCTGTGTATCGTAATGTTAGGCTTATGGTAAGACTATCTTTTGTTGCCCAACATGGATTTGTGTAATCATGATGCAGTTAGCTATTAGGAATTTTCCACTTGAATTGTAATTCAACCATCTTATTCCAGAAAGTTTGTTCCCAATTGTCACGTTTGGAAAGACGATACGAATGTTTTCGAATTCAGAAAATGTGTATGCAAAATGAAGATAATATCTACACAACTTTTTTTTTGCCATACACAACAATGATATGTTTTAGAAGTTGATCATGTACTGAAACCTATCTTTGGTAAAAAGCGATTTATAAGATTAAGTTATTTTGATGTAACTCATAAGAGCATCTATTCTATAAGATCAAAGACGTAAAAAAAATGAACAATGATGCATGTTGAGCTGTAAACAAGTTGAGCCAAGCTTTGCCCAAAGCTTGAGTTCGGCTCGTTTAGTTTTGGAGTTGGAGGGTTTGAGCTCGGCTTATGTGAAGTCTAACAAGCTCTAGATCGACTTGAGTTTGGCTCCTTTAATAAATGACTTTATTTTTTAATTATTTCATTTTTATATATAATTGTTTTTAGACAAGTTCAATTATAAAAATATGTAGAAATATTAAATTGAGTTGTATTACTCGTTAATATATATATATATATATATATATAATATATGTGTGTGTGTGTAACACTAATCTAATATGTGACTATATACTATATTATTTTGTATGCATGTAAACAAAGGTTCGTTTAGGCTCGTAAGCCTAATCGGGTTTAGTGTCTGAAGCTCGAGTTCTAGCTTGTTTATAAACCAACTCTATACTAGGCTCGAACTCGTTTAAGCTTGGGTTGAATCGAGCTTCTAACGAGTCAAGCTCGAGTATTTACTCGTTTATAATCCTATGATGTCCATCTTTGTTTAAGTAGAGTCGAGACGTTCAATTGGATCTAGTTTGATTCTACAACAACTCTATTTCACTTTCTTTTCGGTCGAATCTCTTGACAACTTTGTGCTTGCAGATTCCGTAGAGTGATTGTCACGTTTTGTAAATTTTGTTGTTAACTTTAACTTCCACAAGCTAATGATTCGCAAAAAAAAAAAAAAAAACGAACCCAAGAATCCAAGTGTTGATGTAGCCATGGAGGTGAACGACATTAAAAGCAGAAGTATCGTTTTTAGCGATTTGTTGTATCAAGAGGCCAGTAAAATTTTAGTGATTTGAAGATTAAGGTGAAAATGTAATTGAAGAAAATAATAGGTGCAATTGGTCTATGCTTTTGTAATGGATTGATAAGAACGGGCAACAAAATTATTATATATTAGGTGAAACCCATGCGTTGCACGGACTAATTTGTTTTCTATCAAATTCATCATAAATGACATGCAATAAAAGAATCTTATAACTTCAAGTTAATAGTCATATATAATAAAATAGATGTTCATATAGATTCAACAATAAAAATGTCCACAAAAATGAAAGTATTTAATATTTATTACAAAGAAAAAGTTGCAAAATTGATTCGAATGCAACAAATATTAAATATAAATATAAAAAGAATTATAAATGACTTAAAACCTCCTTGAAAACATCATTTTTTGTGGTGTTTGTAGGCTTGCCATCATTGTCTAAAATCAAAACCTCCAATCCTTGTTTGCTTTTGACTCTCGAAAGGGCAACATACAACTCGTCATGACTAAAGAGGGGATTCTTCAAGTACAAACCAACTTGGGTTAAATTATGTCCCTCACTTTTGTTGATAGTCATCACAAAACAAACTGATAGCGGGAATCGTCTTCTTTGAAACCGAAAGGGTATTCTTCTATCCGATGAAATAAGTTTCATTCTAGGAATGAAAGTAATTTTCCCAGCATTGCTACCAGAAATTATCTCAGCTTCGATAACACGGTCACTAAGTTTCCTTACTTTAAGTTTGGTGCCATTACATAATCCACCTGGTTGATCTGTTTCTAAGTAACATATATTGACCATCTATATATTGCAACACTTTGAAAAGTAGATTTTTATTATATAACAATAAATTTACTAAGACATTTTATCAAACACTTTGTATGCACTTGATAAGACACCTATTTGGATTCATAAACTCGTATAAAAACATAATTTATCAAGCTGATACCTTTCTTTCTTTTCTCAGTATGATTTATAGGAAAGATAAACCCATCATTTATCTTTATTGTGATTATAAAAAAAATGACACAATTAAATCTCAAGTATGTAAAAGAAACTAATCAGCAAAAAAATATAATATGGGCTAAAATAATAAGGATACATACAATGACTAAACATTTACCTTTAAAGAATTTGGAGTTTTATGAATCACCGATTAACAGAGATAATAAAAAAACTGCTAAATTGAAAGAAGACAGGGATGAAGATACATCCACGACAATCATTTAGAGCCACAACTAAAACTCTGCTTCTAATTGTTTTGGGCAAAAATTACTCAAGATAATCAACTAAGAAGACTCGAAATAATTGAGTGACCAATACTTTCGTTC
>JAOEHQ010046995.1:0-11131 GCA_025447715.1 Asclepias incarnata
AGTTCCCTTTGCATTTGTAAGGCAGCTCCTGATACACGCTCAAGTTGAGCCGGAGGAGAGAGCTTTGCTGCAAGATGGAATACATCATGTCGACTTGCTACTAAGCTTTTCTTTGTCCCAAGCCTATAAAAAAGTTCGAATATTTTTTCTTGGCGATAAATGATGGCATGTGAAAAGATGGTCCTTCCTTTCTTGTCTTTCCTCCATATGAATTTAGGATTGTATTTTATAAGTTCCTCTATGAACTTGACTATCCCATACTTGATTGCAACGTGCACGGCTTCGTCAATTTCCATATCATCAAGCTTTGATTTACTCATGCCTCTTATTTCTTTGAAAATGCAGGTGAGGAGATAACTTGCTTCATCATTTACCAACTTTTTATCATGCAAATGCTGATATCAGGCACTACAAGTAAAATATCACATAGCTAAATGAACAATACTATCTTTCATGCAAATTGTCAAAAAGAGAAGTGTGTATGAAGTATTGCATATATACCAAACGATCGTAGCAGGATCCACCCTAGCCGATTTAGTAAGCTAGGTAGCCTGAGGAATTCTTCATCATGGATATCGATTACATGCTCGGAGCCATTTGACCTCTTAGTTCTTCGGGTGTCAGCATCCCATGGAGAATGTATACGCACACCTATTTAGATAGATATATATTAAGTCAACAGTTAAGCTTTCATTATGAAATATAACAAGGATCACTTAGATGTCTATGGTTCGTGAATATTCTGATGTCTTACAAAAAGAAGCTAAATGTACAATTTAGTAATAATCAACTCACTTCATGTGACTTTGGTTTTCAACAGGGTGCAACTAATAGAGGGACTAGGGTGCTTGGCCCCGTCCAACTATTCCAATTTAATATATAAAGTTCATCCTATAGCTCAAATTAATCCAGATTATACAATTGATCTCTCTTAATCAAGTAATCGACCATTAAATTAAATCATAAAAATAAAAGTTAATTGCAAGAATGGTCCCTGTGTTATCACTCCATTTGCATGTGAAGTCTAAACTTATGCAAAATTGTGTGTTTTTGTGGCGCATTCAGTCCAAATAGTAACATCCGTCTAGTTTCCCCTGTTAATGAGGTCATGTGCCCCTCACATGAGGGGTAAATATGTCATTTTATATTTTTTTCTTTTTTTCTTTTCCTCTTTTAAATACATACGAATAGTAGGTTTATGGTTTATTAAAATAGAATGTTTATGAGATTTAATCAGGTTTATGGTTTGCGTGTTTAATTATATGGGTTTAGATTTAATGATGAATATGAAGTAGATGAATATGTTGTATGTACTGAGTGATGATGATGATGATAGTTGAATTAAAAAGTATATATATTTATTTTTGTTTAATTGCAAGAATAGTCATGTTTGTGTTAAAGGACGATTTTACCCCTCACGTGAGGGGCACATGACCTTATTAATGGTGAAAAATAGACGGATGTTACTATTTGGACTGAAGGTGCTACCAAAAACATGTTTTTGGTACCATAAACGCCACTTTGCATAAATTTGGATTGCGCCTACAAACGGAGTGATAACCTAAGGACAATTCTTGCAATTAACTCCAAAAAGAAAGATGATGATAAATCAACAAAAATCATTTTAAAACATTTGATAAATCCCAATGATCATAATCGCCATTGTTTTATTCTCCATACTTTGTGGTCATTTGTTACTCATCATTTATCAAATTCAACTAATTCAAGTATGAAGTCAAGACTCCTTAATTGTTAAATCCTAACTTTGCCCTGGTTTTCAAGATCCTAAAACATAGAATTTGACCACTAACTTCTACTAAAAAATAAACAATATTCAATGACAAAAGTTACGTATGTATGATACCTCTATTACAGAGAGCAAAATCCTACCTATTAAAACATAGGGGTGTGATGTACGAGTAATACATTTGGGGAAGAACTAAGTTACGGGGAGAGAAAGAGAAAGAGGGGTGGGAATTTTTGGGTTATCTATCAATAAATTAAAACAAGATTTAAAACATCATTTGATTGACACGTGTCCATTTAAATCTATATTTAAAAATCATATTTTTTTATATATCATAAATAATTAAAACTTTTAATTAATTAATATATGGATATAGATACCTAATATAATTAAAACTCTTATATTAAAAATTATATTATATTTATTGTTATTATAAATAACTATTTCCATCATCATTTATATTTTTAGTGGTAATTAATAATTTATAACATATTGCTATTTATAATATATATAAATAAAACTATTTTTTTTTAATCTAAATGTGAAATTAATTAATAGATAATAATAATATTTCTAATTTACAATTTAATATTACCTACCACTTAATTATTTATCCATGGTTGAAAATTTTAAAAAGACACGAACCATGTTTCATCATCATAACTTTAGATTAGGTGATACTATTAAAAATATCAAAAATAATATTAGATCTTGACAACTACTTTTATAATACATGTCTCTCACTATTTGGCTACCATTGAACATACCAAATGTAAGTGATAAAGCATGTTTAAAATTTATATTTTTTTTACAAAAGAAAAAAAAAATAGTTGTACGATATATAAATAATCAATCTGTACATCATATGTGTATTAAGACTTATATATATATATATATATATATATATATATAGGTTCTGGTTAAAATAAAACAAGTATTAAGGTAAAACAAATAAAACAATCTTTTTCTCTTAACTGAAAATCAATGTGCATCATGAAAATCTTCGTGCATCAGTATATATACTTGTGCTCTATGAATCTTCGTGCATGAATTTTATCATGATCCAATGGTCAAAATCTTATCTTACTTGTTTTACTTTAATACTTGTTTTACAATAGCCAGCCCCTATATATATATATATATATAACTAAGAGAGGATAATAAAATGCTTATGTGGCTATTTTCTGGTGTTGACAACTCAACTTTTGTCCTATGTGTAAATTTGTGGTTACTTTTGACTATTGTGTTTAAAAATTAACATTGTCTAAATTTAAATAATAATGATACAACATTTTTTTTATTTTGAATGCTAATAAATAGTAATTATACGGATATTTATATAGACATTTTGTTAACAATCATTTGATTTTCTTAACATAAGAATTTAAGTTTGAATTTTGGACATTCTGTTTTTATTTAAATACCTAATTATAATTATAATTTATAATAATATATTCACATCATTAAAATTTGTATACAAATTTACCAACACATAATTAGCAGTCTTGTGTCTCTTATTCAAAATAACTCTTAGATGTAAATTTTTCATTTGAGTATCATTTTATTACATCTTTAAAATAAATTCAATATTTACCTTTGGATCGTTTGTAATATCTAAAACTATTTTTACATTATATATTTTTTGTTACTAATTCTCATTAAGATTTGTTTATTTTCTTATTGATTTTTTCATAACTATTTTGATATTAAAAGTTAAACCGTTCAACGCACGGGTATAATCTAGATTTTATATTTATAGTTAATAATTAGGTTACACCAATATCATTAACTAAATACATAAATAATTTAATTATTTCAAGAGGTCAATAAATATTTGTCAAGACAAGTCCAATTAAATTAAGTCTGATTCCCTTTAAATTCTTGATACTTATATAATATATACAAGATATATATTATAATTAATGATGTCTAGGTGTATATGTGTATGACCCCATAGGCTTACGTATATTCCGGACATATATTTATTTGTATATGAACTTGTGTCAAAAACTTATTTGGGCAAGCCATACAAAGATTATCATTACTTTAAGGTAATTATTTTATCATATCTAATGTTGAATTTCCCATTCGTGTTTGATTGCATTTTCGCTTGATCGTTCTGTAGATTTGATTATGTAAATCTTGATAAACATTACTGCTCGATTCTAGACTATTCCATTGAGATCCTAAATGTGTCTTTAGGGTCGTAGGTGGATCGTCTTGGAAGTCATTTGAGCTTTACAGGTTCCATCTGTTGTAGTTGCTCACTTGCTCTGTTATATAATCAAAAGCGGGTTTATCTTATTTTTCTTAATAGGGTAAATTATAAGAATGGTACCTGACGTTATGGTGAAATTACACTGGCAGTACCCCATTATTAAAAATTACCCGAGACGTATCCAAGGTTTGCAAAAACGCACGCTCACCATACCTCCCTCTAACGGAGCTTAACGGATCGTTAATTTTAGTCATGTGCCATACACATGCGAGGGTAAAAATGTCTTTTTCATTAAATAAACATAAACTATTTTAATTCAGTTATCACCATCATCATTTATCACCTACAACACCAGATCCTCAATCAATCAGGTTCATCATCATATCTAAACCCATAAATCAAACACATAAATGTATATCTATATATACATATAAACAGATCTCTCACTTTGTATGACTATATATATATACACAGATATATTAGATCTCAAATACACCATAAAATCAAATACAGAGAAAGAGGGTTGTATAAAATCAAATATATGTATATGTATCTGTATTTGGGTGTTTATTCATTAACCTTCACCCATATTTCAATAGCATCAATTGCATAGGTAACCAAAACAATGTCTCATATGTCTTCAACCACATCTGTAATCCCAGATCTTCACCCACGGTCCTGACCACCACCATAACTACCGCCTCCACCATAACCACCACTACAGCTGCGAGACCGGAGATGGAGTGTTTGGATTTATACCACCACCATAACTACCGCCTCCATCTTCAATAATAATATCCGCCTCCATCTTCATCTTCATCTTCTTGTTGTGTTAAGTTAATAAACGTGTAGCGGCGGCGCGTGAGTTTTCTTTGAACTGGTTGCCGGCAGCGGTGGTGGTTTTGGATCGATTGGATACGGTGGTTATGTATATATATGTATAGATCGGAGATACATATATGTATATATATAGATATAGATACAGGTATATAGATATAGATATAGGTATATATATGTATCAACAGGTTGCCGGCGGTGGTTATGTATATATATGTATAGATCGGAGACGTACATATATATATGCTACAGGGCTTGGCCGGAGTAGCTATGGTGGTAGGGTGAAGGTGGTAGCGATGGTAGGGAGTCCTAGCAAGGTGGGCTGAAGTGGTGGGGTGTAGCTGGTAGAAGTGACTGCTGATGACCAGAGGTGAAGTCCGGTGGGGTGGGCCAGAAGTGATGGCCGTGGATGAAGTCCAGTGAGAAAGGAACAGTAGAGAGAGAAACGTAAAAAATTAGTATTGTTTAGATCTAGTTTTTGATTTGATTTTACACAGGTGAAAGGAGATGAAATAAAATAAAAGAAATGAAATAAAAGAAATGAAATAAAAGAACAAGTTAAATGGGGGTAAAAGAGTCTTTTACCCTTGTCACGTGAGCGGCACATGACGAGAATTAACGATCCGTTAGGCTCCGTTAGAGGGAGGTATGGTGAGCGTGCGTTTTTGGAAACCTTGGGTATGTCTCGGGTAATTTTTAATAATGGGGTACTGCCAGTGTAATTTCGCCATAACGTCAGGTACCATTCTTGTAATTTACCCTTCTTAATATGTATAGTACAGATATGCATATAGTCTGAAATCTTATTTTAAGATGACCACTTCTGTAGCATTCGGTTCCATAGAAACGGTTTGATTTCTCCTTAGCTCGACTATACTTAAATAAGTTTGGTTGGCTAAATATTGTAGTATTTTGATAATCATGTACCAAGGTACCCGTTACCAATGAAGCTTAGACCCACATGTGAAGTTCTAAAGACGCGGGTTCGATCATTCGGGGTGCCGAGATCATGTGGGGATTAGGATGGAGGTATTTTACCTGCATCATAAGGCTCATACGGGGTGGGTTGATGGGTATCCAATTGTGGTACCGGGGCTAGGATGGAGGTATTTTACCCGACATAATGGGATTTTCATAATGGGAATTTTATGCATCAAGAATTTTACTTAGACTTTTGTTTTGTTTGACCTCTGTAGTTGGTTTCGGCCTGCAAGGTAGGCCTAAACCGAGGGGGAGGTTACTCTAGCGTTTTTTTTACCCCAAAATAGGTTTACCTGTTGGAGGACATGACCAATGAGAGGACTCGTAAAGGACTAGGGTTAGTTTTAGAAGAATACGGTAGATAAATAACCCTTGTAGGGGTTTCGGGGGTTGCTTTTTTTAGTTAGGTGGCATATACTTAATTTGTTATATAGCTTAAGTATAATCTACTATTGGTAGGTATGTCGTTCATATGTTCTATGTTGCTCCTTATTATGCTCAAATAAACTCTTATGTTGGATATGTTTTTGCCTTATGTTTTCTGTTTCTATAATCTATCTTAAATGTAGCTATGCGATACTCGGGCGTCAGGTATGTTTCCTTATCCCTTACACGTTATTATCTATCGGCCGGAGGTCCTTATGGAAGCAGTCTCTTTACCATGTGTAGAGGCAAGACTGTCTACAACTTACCTCCCCCATACCCCACTTCGGTAAGGATTGGGTACTGTTGTTGTTGTTGTATAATCATATCATATAATAATCATTATAATATAATATAATATAATATTTATATTAATTATTAATAGATGTGAGAAGGGAATTTGAATTGATGAGTTGGGAGGAGAAAGCGTAATAATCACGCTTATTTCATTTACACTGCCATATTTGGGTTCGGTAAGAAATGCTTTCTCTAAAACCGAGTTACGACTTACAAACAAAGCCGTTCGGGTCGGGCACCCATTATCCAATATGAAACCGACATAATTTCAAAGGGAAAAGTAAAATAAGATATTGTTTTTTTTTTCTTCTAAAAGTATTTTGATTAGTTAAAATTTTAAAATTAAGCATTTATATTGAAGATAGACAAAAATATTTAAAAGTTTATTATAAAACAAAAGAAATATATACATATATCTATACCTATTCTTGATTCTGTAACATTTTCTATTGATCCATTAGATCCATTAGACCCATTATCTTTTTCTTTTTCTTTAAAAAAAAAAAAAAGAAAACAAAACTTACAAGGTGCTAGTAAAGTTATACAAGAGAGGAAAAGGGGTTTAGAAACCGACTCATTTTAATGAACAAATTTACATTTCCTACTAATAATCCAAAGAAAAGCTTAATGTCGTCTCCAAGTGTATTGGCATGTGGCCTGAGAAAGTTGAAAGTATAACGTAAATGATGATTGTGAAAATGCTTGATTGTATTCACATATTGGCATGACTTATAGAATAGTTACATATAACAATAGAAAGGAAAGGAGTATTTACAGGCGCTTTCTTAGCGTACAATTCAATGCAGATTTACTTCACTATTTTAAAGATATTTGAATTTTATATTTGAAATTGTTTCCTTCTAAGGCTGTGTTGATTGTTTGCTAATACGCCCCCGTAAGATGGAGGATCCATCTGAGACTCCAATCTTGGAGCGATCATGAAGAAACGGTGCTCGAGATAGAGGTTTGGTTAACATGTTAGCAAGTTGATCCTGGGAATTAACATGGAGAACGGGAAGATGATCGGCTGCTACTTGTCTCTCACAAAGTGATAATCGAGTGCCACATGTTTCATGTGTGAATGATAAGCTAGGTTGACACAAAGGTATGTCGCGCCTGTGTTGTCACAGGATAAATTTGGCATAGAGGGTGTAGTTATACTAGGTTCCTACAACAAATTTTCAAGCCAAATCAATTCAGTTGAGACATTAGCTATGACTTTGTACTCGACCTCAGTTGAAGAGCGAGAGACAGACTTTTATCTTGTGGACTTCCAAGATTTAACATTAGTACCAAGATATAATAAGTAGGCTGTAGTGGACCTTCCACCGTCATTGACATCGCCTCAATCAGAGTCTGAGAAGGCCCAGAGTGTGAAAGAAGAATGGCGATTAAGAAAGTGACATTGATGAATGGTACCTTTTGAGAGCCTGCTAATGGGCTTGACGTGGAGCATGCATGAATTGGGACAATTTTTGATTGCGAATAAGATATCTGGTCTAGTGAAGGCTAAGTATTGAAGAGATCCAACAAGCTGACAGTATGATGTTGCATCAACCGAGGGTGAAGGGCCATTGAGAATCAAAGGTTTTGTGGTGCTAGGGGGTGTTGTGGCTTCCTTAGCACCCTCCATGTGAAATTGGTTTAGAACATCTTGAATATGTCTATGTTAGGAGAGAAAAAGACCTGTAGAAGTTGGGATGACTTCAACACCAAGAAAGTAATGAAGTGGTCCAGATCTTTGATCAAAAGTTTGTTGCTTAAGGCATTGATGAATTGATCAAGGAAGTTAGAGTCGTTACCCTTAAGGACAATATCGTCCACATAGACCATAAAGTAACAACTGTTGTCACGATGTTGATAGATAAACAGTGAGGCATCGACTAAGAATTTTTTGAATCCAAACCGGAGAAGTCAGGTACTGAGGTCAATGTACCAAGCATGGGGAGCTTGTTCTAAATCGTACAGAGATTATTTGAGCTTGCAAATGTGATAGGGAAATTGTGGATGTACATAACCCGGTGGTTGAGTCATAAACACGGGTTCCATGGAGAAATGCATTGTTTACATCGAGTTGGCGAAAAGGCCAATTCTTTGATAGAGCAATAGACAGAATGGTGTGGATAGTGACGGGTTTTGTGACGGGGCTAATGGTATCAAAGTAATCTTTTTCGTATTGTTGAATAAAACTCTTAGATACAAGCCGAGCTTTTTATTTATCAATGGAACCAATCGGTTTTACATTTAATACGAAACACCCACTTGCAACCAATGGGTGTGTGAGAAGTGGGCGGGACAAGTTCCCAAGTGTGGTTTTGGAGAAGAGCATTGAACTCTAAATCCATGGCTTGGCGCCATTTCGGGTCTTTTAATGCTTGGTTATGTGTGGACAGTTCAAGTGTAAGCTGGGTTCGATTTTGAGTCATCAGCAGAGAGAGTTTTTGGTGGAGCCTTAAGGCTGCCATCGATGTATCCATCGAGGCCAAGGCCAATAAGAGTTGCCATGAACTGTGTGCTCCATACCGAGAAGTTGTTTGGGGTAAGTTTAATGGGGAACTGTGTATGAGAGGTGACCTGGATGATTGATGTTGACACAGTGATCGAAAATAATGGTGTATGTGATCGGAAAAAATGCGGAGATTGAGAAGGATTTGTAATGAAGGCTCAGGGGGCTATTAAAGCTCTGATACCATATAAAGTAAATGATGATTGTGAAAATGCTTGATTGTATTCACATATTGACATGCCTAATATAATAGTTACATACAACAATATAAAGGAAAGGAGTATTCATAGGCGCTTTCTTAGCGTACAATTCAATGCATATTTACTTGACTATTTTAAAGATATTTGAATTTTATATTTGAAATTGTTTCCTTTTAAGATTTTGTTGATTGTTTGCTAATAAAAATCGGTCTTGTTTCTATGACGGTTCTTAAAATGGCGTTAAAGACTTTCCTAGCCTTGGAAGAGATGTCAATTTGAGCATGAGCCCAATATATATCCGGGAAGGAAGTGAATGTTGGTCGGGTAAAACCCCATCACTTGTAAACAAGGCTCTGAAGGTATTTCACAGTCCGACAATGAAGAAATAAGTGGTTTTCGGTCTTAATATCATAATCACACATCGAGAAAACAAATTGTATGTAGATCTAGATTTCTCGTATTCAAGTTTTTCCTAGTAGGAAGCCTTTGAAAAAGAATTATCCATGAAAGGATATTGACCTTGGTAGGAGTGAGATTGTTTCATGGTGGCATAATTAGGGATGGTAGTTGTATTACCGAAGTTATTGTCAATGATGTGCATAATATCAATAGTGAAAATTCTTGTATAGCCAACAATAAAGTTACAAGAGTCGTTCCCAATCAAAGGTCCCATGGTATAGACCAAGTCATTTAATCTAATGAGTTTTTCTTTTTCAATACCATTCTTGGGCTCGTTGCCAAGACCAATTTGGTTTAATAGTACCATCAACCAAGTGAAATCTTTATGAACCATGGCATCTTTGGAAGTGTCGAGGACGGAAAGTCTATGGTATTCATCTTAAGTTGCAAACTGCCAATCCAAGTATCATACCAAAAGCTAATGTCCAAACCATTGCGCACATTCTTTTTAAACAAAAAGGGAGGTTAGTGTTCAACTTGAGCAAGTGAAAGTATACAAAATATTTCTCCAAGTACCAGAGTGTTTGATATTTAATTTCATTTTTTTGCTTCGTATAGAGAAATGAAAATTGTCCTATCGTGGCTCTGGGTATACACCTACATTTTGACTCATGGGTTGTCTAAAACATTCAATACGATGCTTAATATGTTACTTATTTGCTAAGAATCAATATTTTAGTTAATCGAAGAACGATTTTTTGGGACAATCGAGTTAAGCAAGGTATACATTGACGAAAATTGATCGTTTTATATCTAAAAGGTGAACTTTGCGGTTTTGGGGCTATAACCGTCAAACCAACCTCTCGGGCCTCTAACATAATGAATGTCGGACTTGCAGAAAGCTGATAGGTTCAACATGACCCGCTTGAGCTCAGGTTAACAAGTACTAAAGTTATTCTTTTCTACTCTATTTCCATTTTGACTAATTATTCATCGACCTCTCAGTTTTACCACATGTAACACTCTTATTTTTGACCAACTTTTGTCTCTTCCAATCCTTAAAAAGTAATACTAATGACAACAAAGTTTTTTCAATAAAAAATGTCAAAGTTTTTATTTAGAGGAATGATATACTTACGACACTTTTTATCCATACACAATAAATGTACATATTTTACGGCACATAATACAGCTGTATAAAACATATATTGTTATTGATGACTAAAACGTATGGTGGGATATTACTACCCTTTATATGGAAAATCATGGTGTGAGCAAAATACTCACAGGACTGAAGACATGGGTTTTTTCTGGTATTGGAGTTGGGTATACGAAGAGATAATGCCGTTGAGCCCAAATTTGTTTTTCAAAAAAAATAAAAATTACTTATATTATATATATATATATTGTTTCCGGTGAGTTTGTTTTTAATCTAATCTTATCCATCCAATCAAACTGATTATTAATCAGAGTCGTTTAAATACCTCCATTTAAATCGGAGGTATAGTTATACTGATAATAGG
>JAOEHQ010046996.1:0-11131 GCA_025447715.1 Asclepias incarnata
TGATGCATTGTCAGTAATGACTTGCACAACATTTTCATGTCCAATCTCATTTATAACTTCTTTCATCAGTTTTGAAATAAAAAACTTATCTTTGAACTCCCCAAAACAATTCACCGCTTTTATAAACAAGGGACCATTTAGTGATGTAGCCATGAAATTAATTAGTGGCTTTCTAGTAGGATCAGACCAACCATCACTAACAATAGATACACCTTTTTCTTTCCATGATAACCTGATTGGTTCCAATAAGTTGTGCACATTCTCCTTTTCTTTTTGTAACAAGGTGGTTCTAAGTTTATTATAGCTAGGAGGTATATAGCCATCAATTTTATTGGTAGCTGCAAATTGAAAGGCCCTTTGAAAATGTGGATTCCTTGCAAGATTGAAAGGTAAACCGCCGGTGTAGAACATTCTTGCTATTTCCTGATCTAATTGGTCCCTTATTTCCACACCAAATGCTCTTTCAATAGGATTTGAGATAGTTTTTCTTTTCTTTAAACCGACACTAGCTTCACAAGGCAACCCAACTTCTTTCTCCTTTGATGCCACTTTCTGGTTTTCATAAGCATCGTCTAGCTTTTTCATATTAGTTTTGTCACTCACTGTTACTTTGTTACAAACCTTAATCCCAGCACCTAAAGTTTATTACTTATTAGTTTATTACCAAAAAATAAATAATTACCAAGAAATAATTCTATGTATGAATCAGTTACTTGCATTATCACTTTATCAGTTCCTTAGAATCAATGCAAATATATACTAATATATACAAGTATACAACTGAACATAAAAAAAGTAAAAAACATGCTGATCGAATTCGAACATAGAAACATGCTGTGATGCTGAACAATAAAAAACAGAACATAAAAAACATGCTGATCATTACCTTTGATCCCAAGTAGATGTGCTTTAACCCTTGAATATGAGCCTTGTCGAATCTCTTTACAAAAACTACACGTGAACTTCCAAGTACCTCCTGTACCAATCTTCTCGGTTTTGGTTACAAACTGCCATAATGGCGGTTCATCAGTTGATGCTGGTGTTGATGAAGAACCACCTTGTGTTTCTTGAGAACTAGCCATAATCTGATAATCGTGATATATGCTGGTTACCAGACAACTGCCGATCGGTTTTGGGTTTAGAGAGGAAGGGCCGGTGTTTTCTTTGAATTATGGAATATGAAAGGTTTTATTTTTTAACCCTATAAGAGAAATTAACGTAATACACCTTGGAAACTTACAAAAAAAACCCCTGGGCTGCTGGAAACGTTTATAAGCCGTCCCCAAAATAAGAATCGGGTCAAGAAACGCCAGTTGAATATCGGGTTCGGTCAAGGAACGTCCCCAAAATGTTCGAATCGGTCAGGAAACGTTTCCACCACGTCCCCGTAGGCGAACCCGTCCCCTTGGAGTTTCGGGTACGGGAAATGGTGCTCCATTGCCGTTTCCGTGCAACATAGGTTATGAGTTTCCTGGTCTACACATATGCATAAATTATATTTATTAAATCATGGTTTCTTCGCCAATTTGGGTTTTGAGAATTGGGGATTAATTAGTGTTATGAGTTTCCTGGTCTACACATAGCTTAGGATCGTTTTTTTTACTTTTAAAATTAATAAAAATAATATTAAAATAAGGTTTTAACCCATTATTATAAATATTTTTAAAGTTTATTTTTAAAATTATACTAATTTGGTAAATAAATTTATTTTTAAAACTAAGTTTGAAAAAAAACTCAAAACATTAGTTAGCAAATCTCAAAATAATAATAAAAATAAAAAATTAACTGCAACAACAACAATTCCATACCCATATTTATTACCAATCTTTAATTTAAATAAGGATAGCGATACAATAATTTATACATTCGTACTACGTTTTTTGATAAATATACTATAATATTAATATTTATTACCAATTTTTAAATAAGGTGGTTTATTTGTATATGACTCCATCTTATCCGATATTATTCTTCTTGTACCCCTGAAACAGCCCTGAAAACCCAAAATAGTCGATTAAATATGACGGCGGCAATAAGAGTTGTGTCAATCACCTCACAATCACACCACCCACCATCACCACCCAAACCACCATTTCCGGCAATACCAAAACAAGAATTGTCCACTTCAACAACAAGAAGAGCATTTGTTTCAGTTTGCAGTTTATCATCTCTAATTTCATTAATTCAACCTCCAAATCTCATTGCTCAAACTCCTTCTTCTTCTTCTTCAACTAATAAAACAATTCTTTCGGGCATTACCAGCACTAAATCTTGGTTTAGATTCTTTGGTGATGGTTTTTCCATTAGAGTCCCTCCTGATTTTCAGGATATTATGGAGCCTGAGGTCCTTCCCCTCTCCTCTTTTTTTTTTTTTTTTTGTAATTTCCTTTGACACGTGTGTGTGTGTGTTGAATGCTTAGAATCAGGGGCGGTATTAAAGGGGGGTCAGCTCGAAATTTAAATTTTGTCATGTATTTTTAAAATTTTCATGGGTTTTCTAAATTTTCCTATGGGTGCCCCTCTTGAATTTTTTTTTAATGGATTTTTTAAATTTGCCCCTTTGAAATTTATTTCTAGTGTCAACCCTGCTTAGAATCACTGAAGTTGTAAATTACTATCACTTTTCATCATCGTGTAATGAACATACAACAAATGCTACTATATAATGTTGCTATTACAATCATTCTCAAAATGTAAGTAAAGTAACGACCGTACCCAATCCGGTCTTCCACGAGGTAAATGGAGGTGAGATGTAGACGGCCTTACCCCTACTTTAATGTACAGAGATTGCTTCCAGAATGACTCGGACCATTTTGTAGGGAGTGAGGATTGAACCCTTGACCTCGGTCTCCAAAGATATTGGGTTTTTCGGTTGATCCAAAATGTGCATCCCCTTAATTACTTGCCTTGGCATGGGTTGTTGCTTTCATCAGATAATAAGAAATAGTATTATTATAGTTCAAATTTTAATAAGCTTTTATTGTTCCCTTTCTAAAAGAATTCCCCTAACCACCTGCTAAAGGAATTACCATCTTCTTACTAAAATAAAGGTTGATTTATCCGCAACCCCAACTGTACTTCCAAATGCCCCATTCTCTGCAGCAACTCACTGGGCTTCTATCTGCTTTTTCATATAACAAAATCAGTGCACCAACTCTTTATTACGGGCTTAGTGCATTAGGATCAATATTCCCAAACGGGTGTCAACATGTCAAGTTATTTAATGCCGACTAGTCTGTTAAACTGTAAACCTACCCATTCTTAGTCTCCATTTTTCTAGTTTCAGCTAATGAATTTTACTGCATTCTTTTTAGAACATCAATGGTGCTTTATTTTTGTTTTTTGTTTTTGTAGGATTATAATGCTGGTTTATCTCTTTACGGAGATAAAGCTAAACCAAAGACATTTGCAGCACGTTTTGCTACACCTGATGGGTAAGATTATAATCACTACATTATTACGTGTTCATATTTACTATGCTATCTTTTGTTACATTTATGGAAATGTAATTTTCCTAGACTAGCTATTCATCTTTAGGCGTAGTAATTGCATAAGTTAATTGTCGATTTGTCGTCGACTAGTTATTCATGTTTAGGCTTAGCAATTCCATCTCTTTTTTGGTTTCTAGTTCTGGGTTCTATTTTATCCCCAATTAGCTAAATTGAATCGGGTCAAATGGGTCACTAGTTACCCAAAAGTATTTAGCATACAGTCTCCTAAATCACTTTATTACAAAATTTAAATCATCATAATAATAGTATAGTTTTTCTAATAGTATATTTATCAATCTCTCAAAATGGACAAAAGGCATTGTCAGGTCAACCTAACCCAACCCATATTAAAGATCTATACATTTTGAACCATTATCCAACCTGACCGACCTGTGTAATTATATCTTCCATCTTTTCTCATGCATCACTTTTCAGTTCCAAAGTTACCAATAAATATGAGTTTGTATGCTTTTGATGTGGTACAAGGCTGAGGCTTTGATACATTACATTATTATTTTTATATAGATTCTAGTTATTATGAGATGTATTTTATTTGTTGAAAAAGTAATGTACTGTTTTCTCAACGAAATGTGAATGTTACTAAATGATTATGCAGTCTTACCTGGTTAACAATTCATACAGATCTGAAGTTTTAAGCGTTGTCCTTCGCCCATCTAATCAACTCAAGATCACATTTTTAGAGGTTTGTAAGATTTTGAATTTTCAGGGTTATTTTTTATGGAAGTTTTATTTAATAGAGATGTAATATTGCAACTTTCATCTATTTCTGTCACTAGTTACAAAATTACATTAATATATATATATATATATATATATATATATATAATAGAGATGTAATATTGCGACTTTCGTCTATTTTTGTCACTAGTTACAAAATTACAATAATATATATATATATATATATATTAGAATAATTTCATGATTGGATTGTCCCGTGATCACTGTTATGTATGAATTGATTGTATTGACTAGATGCACAAGGTTCCTTTGTTTTGTGTACTTTAAATGTTCGTTTAGGTATTTCACAAATATCAAACTTTTTACTCAAACAATTTGTCAAGTTATTATTTTCATGGGAAAAAAAAGTTTTCCCCTACCCCATTCTGTTTGTGGTCAATTTCTTCTTGTTAAAGTTGTGATTGTTTATGGATTGTTTGAGCTTAAATTTTGTACTTGACAATTAATTATGGCATATAACATGAAGCCACTACCATCAAGCCAAGTAAATTTTTTGGCAGATGATTATGTTTTTTGTTTGATTTGTTGAGAGTATAATTTCTGTTCAGTTAGTTGAGATGTCATTTTGAATGTTGTTCCAATGTGTTATGTGCATTATCTTTGAGCGAATTAGAGAACCAACATAACTTTACTCCAAAGAAGATAGCCCCTAATGTTGCAATATGAATAAAAGTAAGTTTATCTTGACATTTCGCCAACAAAGAAAACATTGGATTACACAATACACACATTCCAAATGGAAATTTGTTTGATTTCTCATGTTGAAGTTATGTCTTAATGTAAACACATTATCTATGTTTTGCTTGCTTTCATCTTTATTTGTGATGGGGTAGATTTTATGCCAACTGCCAAGGGAGATGATATCTACACAACAAAGTTTAGCTATACTTAATAAGTACAAGTTATTTTTTGCACAATGTACAACTATGTAAAACATACCATTATTGTGTATAGCTAAACTTTGTTGTGTAGATATCGCTTCCCTTTTGGCAATTCTATCTTCTTGGGAGTTATGATACATAACATTTTATATTCCAGATGCTCCATCGTTTTTGAGTGTTAGCAAACATTGTAATCTTTGTAGGCCAAAGATGTTTCTGATTTTGGTACATTAAAGGAAGCAAAGAAGATTTTTGTTCCAGGTAAATTTTAATCTGAGCATGGACTAAGTGGATCAATTTCAAGCCATTTATTTAAAAGTGGATAATTTGGGTTATATGTTAATGCTAATGGGTCGGGTAAACAGAGGAATTTTTCTCTGTTTAGGTTACCCGGGGAGGAAAAGTCTTTGACTCAGATGTACGCGGCCCAACTAGGTATCCTTGTGACCGAATTCGAACCCTTTCCCTGGTCACCCCCAAGATGTTTACCTTGGTGGTAGTTTTCAATTCTAATGGGTTAAATAGGTAGAGTTAAAGAACTTATACAAAAAGGAAATAAGTTGGATGCAGTGTTAACCAATCTCCTACGTGCTTTCTTTAAAGAATCTGCATCACTGTTTCGATAATAGTTTTCTTGGTCATACAATGGAGAAATAAAAATTCTCATATATTAATTATTTATGAACTTCATACAAATGAGAAATAATTGTTGACGAGCCAACCCATTCTGTTTTGATCGGTCATTAAAATGTGCGTATTTTATTTGGCTCATCCATACCATACACTCTTACATTTTGATACAACTTTTACATGATTTGTTATATACATTTCTTCACTGATATCTTGTAGGTGGGACAGATCTATATTCTGCACGTGTCATAAAAATAAAGGAAGACGATGGTTACAGGTAGTTTTTTGTGTTACATTTACATACTCCATGCTCATATATATATATAATATAATAAGAGATGAAATATCCAAAAAAAAAGTAAAGGTCAAAAGGCTTTGATCCTTTTTTTTAGTTAAGTTAGCATTTTTGTTTGTGGGTCCCTTTAGTTGAAGATGCTACCTCTAATCTGAATAATGGCCTAAACACATGAACAACTTTGTTGTTTATGAAAAGCTAGATTTCTGATTAATATAAATACTTAACAAAGGGCATCATTGCCGGATTCTCCCTTTAAAGTTTGTAGTTACGCTGGATATAGGCTTTATATCGATTAATGTTCAATTCAATTGAGTCTTAACTCTTAAATCAAGATTTTTGGTTTCCTGAATTAGTGAATTGTATTACAATCAATTTTCTGATTCATATTGTTCCTTGATTTAATTTTCATCAGGACCTATTATTTCTATGAATTTGGGAACGATGATCAGCATGCTGCATTAGTAGCTGCAGTCAATAGTGGAAAGGTATATATTTCATTACCACGAGGACTCTTGAAACACAAAATACACTATACACTTGAGGGAGCAATGTGGGTGGGTCGAGTAATGGGTAAAAAATTATGTTTGCTTACCATGAGGTTTCTTTAAACATAGAGATAGCAAATAGCTACATGGGTGGTTCGGGTAGTATATTAGTATGAACTGAAGTATATCAACACTTTTTTGTTCTTCCATAAAAAAGTTATATGTAGCGATAATGAATGCCACCACCCCAAGTATTGAATTTCTTCTACTAAGGTCACCAGTATATCAAAACAACTTTATAGGTCACCCCGGTAAAATGAGTATTTCACATGTTACATATTTTCTTATATATTTGGCCTAAATTGGCATAAATGAAAAGTCCTAATCAAAGACATACTTGGTGGGCTACTGAAGCTGTTATTATTAATCAGTGGCCTTAATCGAAAAAGTTTATAGTTGGTGTCACCCAACATATATTATCCATGTTGCAAATTGAAGATGATTGCATTAAAAATACACTTTGGTAACCTCAAGGGGGTGGCCAAGTGGTAAGAGCTTGGGATTCTTCCAAGTAGGTCCTAAGTTCGAACTGTAAGCTGTAACAGTTTGAACTGTAAGCTACAACTCGTTGGCGCTACCCGTCCCAACTGGTTGAACTTGGTTGACCTGAAACACTTTTCTATCTCAATATTTTTACCTTCCTAAATAATTAGTCTATCAAACATGAGGTATATATTAAGTGAATTTTTGGCTTTATATATACATTTTGTAGACGATTATTGCTGGAGTGATTGCGCCACAGTCTAGATGGGACAATGATGGTGTAAAGCTTCGGTCGGCTGCTGTTTCATTGACAGTTTTATAATGAGAGTGAAGATTTGCTAGGCTTAGAGCGTAAATTTTTTGATCATGAATCTCAAAGATGTATAGAGATTATTTTTTTTTCATAATTAGAGCATCTCCAATGTGTGCACTAAAGTTTAATCTAAATTTAGTGTAAAGAATGAATCTTTTAGGCATATTCTCCCACTCGTACAGGTGCTTAATAATGTTCACCCCAACATGGTACAATTGGTGGTGTTATCCCAAGATAGATAGCACATAGATGATTGCATAGAGTAGTCTCAAGACATGTACCTCCCAATGTTAACGCCTCAATGGTCTGGGAATAGACGTACTAATATATAGACATAATGCTCTTTGCTCACGGTGTGCCAGGAAGACGTGAAATCTAGCTTGTATTTACTACCTCATTGTGCAGATTGGTATGTGTAGAATAGGTGCAAGTTGCTTCACTTTCATTTACATTTGATAATGTGTATGGGAGTATGGGGACTATGTCTTGTCAGATTTTTGATTATTGTGTTGCTCCTCTTGTTGATGCACTTTGCAATGGATATAATGGTATGGTTTTAATGTATGGGTAGGTATTTTGCTTCGAGCCGTCGAGACAATTTGATATGCATTTTCTGTTTATTAATGGCGAATTTTGTAGGTCAGATGAACGTCTTGTGCTTATTGTCTAAACATCTTGTGCTTATGATTTGGATAAACTCTTATAATAAGCGTTTTTAATATGAAAGCAGTCTCTTTACCTTTGGGTAGAGGCAAGACTGTCTACATCTTACCTCCCTCATACCCCGCTTCGGCAGGGATTGGGTACTGTTGTTGTTGTTGTTGTTGTTGTCGTCGTTGTCTTATAATAAGCGCTTTTAACTTGGCCTCCATTTTGAGGCAGCGTTCCGTGTGTCATGCAATAAGTAGTATTGGGGTTTAATTGAAAAAGGAGTCTCCTTTTAAGTCTTTAACTATTTGAGTTTCTATTATCTAAAAATTTTAATTCTAACTTTATCTTTTTGAACTCAATTATTTTATGCCAGTAATCTTTTCTTTCCTCTAATTTCAGTCAACTTAATGTCAATTTTAGATCCCAACGTCCCTTCGCGACCTGGATTAGCAAATCGAATCATATACGATGTGTATTCAAACATATTTGTATCGCATTTCAGATAGTAGATGTTTTGCTTGTCTTTATTTCTATTGGCTTCTAATAGTGTTAGTGATTATGACATCGAATGATATAATTGCCATATGGTATGAGATCTAACAAAATCTATCATGTGGTACCTTAATTTATCCTTAGCCAACTATTAGTTGTATAACAAATTAAATAATTATATTTTCTTTTTCATGAAGCAATTACTTGTTTTATATCATTGTTGAAGTGAAGCTTGTTTACTACAATAGCTAAGGCATTGTCGTGGTGTCCATTCATTATGTAAATTTGGCAAGAACTTCGGAATTGTTTAAGGGTCATCTTCGGCTTTAACGGTATAACTATCTGGAAAGCACTTGCATAAACTCTTCCGGGATCTTGTGTATAAACTATGTTAATTTGTACACATTGTCAAAGTTTCGTTATAAATTTCTTGAGATTGTTTACACATGTAATATGGAACATGATACCTTGTTTAGGATATGTCTACACATATCCAACTTATTGTCAGAGTTTCGTTGTAAAGTTTACGATATGTTTAACATATACTATAAGGGACAAGTTTTATCAAAATAATATCACTATTATCTTTGTAACATAAAAAACAACATGGAGGCCCTTATGGAAGCAGTCTCTGTACCCATGGGTAGAAGCAAGACTGTCTACACCTCACCTCCCCCATACCCCTTTAATGTAGGGATTGGGTACGGTTGTTGTTGTTGTTGTTGTTGTATAAGATGGAATGAAATTATTTTTGTTGCTCAAAATACTTGTGGTTTTCTTTTAAACTTCAACCCTACCCCTATTCTTGTAGTAATCTTGTAAAAACTCTTAGACATTTTTTTTCCGCCTTCTGTAGCTCTTCTTTCATCTTATCAACGACAACCTTTTTCTCTCAATACTTGTCCAAAACATTCTAATATTTTTCTGGGTATCGTCTAATTTAGGCATCTTGCATCAGCATATTTCAAGTGGTGGTGAAGGGGATCTTGGTGGGGATTGAGACATTTGCATGGAGCTGGTGGTTTCTTGTAGACGTTTTTTGATGGGGAAGCCATGAAAGCAAAGATTGTCGTTAAATAAGTTTATGGTGTTAAGGTATTTATAGACAAAAATCATAAAGAGTAACTCTTCTTGCCAAAAGTATGAACCATACCAAAAGGCTTTCTAGAGCTCACATGTTAGATCTCAAAACAAGGTCGTAACTGATTCACAACGTCCGAAAGGGCGTCTCAAATATCATTATAAAATGTCGTATTTGTAAAAAAGGTAGATGGAACCCGTTCACAACCGCATTGCTACTGCGCCACCTATTTACCATAAATCCCCCATGTATGAAGCTCGCAAGATTCGAACCCTCGCTCAAAGACTTCGCATAGAGGACCTAAAAGAATGATGACGGTACCAATTGAACTATGATCAATTGGTTAAATATCGTATTTATAGGTAGTTGATATTATACAAAAGAATATTTGCTACGTTTTATAGGTAATGTTTTTTTTTGAACTGCAAAATGGTGTATACTAATATTAGAGGCAAAACTAGCAAGATACTAAAAATAGGTAATGTTAAAAAACAAAGATTGGTTTCCATTACCAATTTCATGTTTTAAAGGAAAAACAAGGAATCTTTTCCTTTCTACACTCAAGGAGGTTCACCATTTAAAGTATGAACTCGCTCGTCTTTCTATTACTAGCTACATCATTAGTCGTGGTGCGTGAAGCAAATGGTGTGGAAACCTATGAACTCCATTGTCAAACCTAGGATTTTTTTTGGGTCGGTGAATATATGTTACTTAATTCATGAAAATGTATTAGTAGTGGAGGATATTTTGTTGTATTGCATCTTTTATTAAGTCCCGAATATTTTATAAAAATTATATCTTTGGATTATGTTATATTTGCTTAAACTGATATAAAACTATTAATTGCATTAATAAATATTAATTGTCCATCGTCTAGCTGCATCTCTAATATCTACGATAGTTAAGTCAGTAAGGTTTATATTATCGCATACGTTACGTAATCATGTCACACACGATATAAAATGAAGTAATAACATATTTTGGTATTTTCAGAACCTGTACCATCGATATCACCGGTCCATTGCACCTCTTTTTTTTTTTTTTTTTTTTTAAGGTGTGAATTATTCTTAAATGTCGGGAGGATGAGAAACTCCTATCACCCATAGATCTGGATTAAATACCTGTGGCCACCTTTAAATATGCCTAAGGTAAGATTCAAACTTGAAATCTTTTGTGAGAAAACAAGCCCACTAAACCATTTGGTGATGGTTGGTCCATACACCTGACCAAAAAAATATAAAAAGTCCCAAAGTAGGACACGACACGACCCACCCACGGAAATGAATGGAAGTAATTACATCATATCATAACCATCATAACAATAATAAAATCTTCGACGGTTCTATCCATTTACTTAGCCGCAAAATACAATAAAATGGCAAGTATGGTTTCATTGTACACGACAACCTCCTCGGCTGTGTTGTTCTCTTCAAGTTCATCAAAATGTTTGAATCATCTTCAATCACCAACAACACCTCTTTATTTAATTACAAATAGAAATAGAAAA
>JAOEHQ010046997.1:0-11130 GCA_025447715.1 Asclepias incarnata
TCAAAGGCTACGGCATAAATTTCAATAATTGTAAGTTTATTTTTTCTTTTATCTTTATATTGATGAGCCCCTACCAATGAATACTTATTTGATGAGCGAATAAGTAAGTTATTATTATTTGAATAAGTAACTTATTTGATGAGCCCCTACCAATGAATACTTGATAAATAAATTCAAATATGTAGTACAAGGAAAAGTTATTATTATTATTTATGGAGGTAGTAGTACAACGGATAAGTCAAGTGAAAGCTAGAAAGAAAATTTTTACAAAAGAAAAGTTCTGCCTAACTAGTTGCATTAAATCACTTATTTATATTACAAATAGCCGGTAAAACCGGTTATGGAAAATTGGAAATGGACAGGTGTCCATATGGATATCTTCTATTATTGGTGAGGATGATCCGGCCTTTCATTGTTGATAAGTATGACTTCATTGATTAATCTTTTGTCGTAGTCTGCTGTGGGGTCCAGTACTATATTATTGCTTCACTTTGTCCTTAAGGAAGATTCTCCCTTATTCATAAAATTGAAAACGTGTAAATTGAAACAATCATCATAAATCCATATGAATTATTTGAACAATAATAAGTAAAAACAAATATGGTATGGAAAATACCTTATTTGTTAATCACAAAAATTGAAGAAAAGAGAAAACCAACAATCAATATAAGCATGTAAGTTAAAACAATTACTATAATGGTTCAATATGTATTATATGAACAATAATAAGTAAAAAATAAGGAATGGAAAATACCTTCTTTGCTAATCTCAAAAATTGAAAAGAAAAAAAAAATTAACAATCAATGCGTAACTGTCTCTTTGATAGTTCACACTATATTTCAAACAACGTCAATCGAATGTAATTTTCGTTTTATATTCTATGTTTTCATGTGATGAACTGATGACTGTTATGGTAAAAGCAAAAATATAAGTTGCCCTCTTCTTTTTTTCCGTTCTATATTTCTATACAAAACCTAAATATCTATGATCTATCTATCTATATAAATATTTATAATTATAACTTGATGAACTTTAGAAAACAAAAGACTCACACTTTAATACAAATTCCCTTTTTTTCGACTATATTTAATATCGGATGATGTAAGTTTTTAAATTCATAATTATCTATTATTAATATAACTAAAATAAGATTATATAATTATAAATGGATATATTCCAAAATTTAAAGATTATGATATTTATATAAAATTTAGAGTTTTAATTATAGGTGATATCTAAAATATAGGATTTGTTTTTATTAATATATAGATTAAAAGGACACGTGTCGCTTAAATAATACGCCACGTGTCGATCAAATAATGCTACAATTCTGTTTTAGTTTATTAGTAAGTAGATAGGGGTCGACGTTACTAGTAATATTTAAGTTATGTCTTTTTAAAAGTAAATAAATGATTATATGTGTGTGTTTAAAATAGCTAGAAGACCGAAAATATGAATTTGTTTTACTTATATGTATATCTTCAAATTATATAATTAAAAAAATTAGTCAACTCTAAAGAGACACTTTGACATCCTGATGAGCTCTTGGTCTAGTAGTCCAATGAGAAGATGGGAGGCTTTGCCTCTCTAGATGTCCCGAGTTCAATTTTTAATTACTAACTTTGGGATAATTAACTATTAAAAACTAACATTACCAAACTAACTTTTACTTCATTGTGCAAACTGCCTTGTGGATTATCTACAGGAACTGGTTATGTAATCGTAGTAAGGGTTGTAATTATAATTGGTTAGAATGTTAACTTCTATTGTACTATTATTCTAGCACATCGGTATCAATCATAAAAGCCAAAGGTTTCTTATAAATCTTCAATCCCATATTTTTCTTATGTAAACTAAAAGGGTGGTGATCTGTATACCACCAGATTTTGACAATACACCACCAAATGTGATTTATAGTGTTGTACAGTACAACACTATAAAACACATTTGGTGGTGTACTTCCAAAAACCAGTGGTGTACAGATCGCTTCCCAAACTAAAAGTATGAACCTTATTTCTATCTCAAAACAAATAGATTATCTCAATTGCTTATAGGTCCAATCAAACCTCAAATATAAATGAAAGATAATGTTTTTCTTAGGGGTGAGAACAACCACATTTTTACTTGTTAACAATCTGCCATTTCATTCATTCCATTTCAAGTTTTCAAATACTACTACAAGGCAAGAACTAAGAACATGGAGTAGTGGTGATGTAGATTGCAACACTAACCAAAACTAAACTAAACTACCACTTAAAAGCAAATAGCAACATTACTTACTGGACATACATAATTGTTAGCATGAGACGATCTTAATTACGCGCATGAAATAAGTGTCACATGAAACGAGAACTCCTAGTCACCATTACAGTGCATTTCGAATTTGAACTATTTCCTTTCGACTTCCTCTTGAACCTCACCATCTGCACAAATATCAGATGTTATAGGAAAACTATAAAACATGTAACTGTATAAAACCATATGGTAAGTATAAAAAGGTCGGGAGTCTTTCTTACTCTGAAGATGTACACCTAGGTTGGCTTGAGCGTCGGCATCAGAGTTGTACTCCTTCAAACATTTATGACGGTATAAGAAATCCAAAAGTCAACAACAATTCTGCAGATGTATCTTTTTTTGGGAAATCATGGTATTATGCCTTGTTCAACTAGACCATTATTTCAGTAATATTTTTTGTAATCATGCTTGATATAATATGATAATAATTTTAAAGGGGTCAACCAATCAGCCTGGATATTCAACCATTTTGTATTAGATCCCGTTATCCACCTGCTTGACCCGTTAATCCTGCTACATATAGTGAATGACATCCTAAGTTGCAGATTTTAGTACAAGAGCGCCAACGATAACTTGACCAAGATATGTCATGAATCAGTTTTTCAGACATTGGAAGATTCCTAGGACTAGAAACTAGATATACGTGTTAATGATTAGCAAAGAGAAATATGGTACAATATATAATGAAAGCGCCATACCCGTTCAATATGACAAATCTCAAAAGACAGAAACTTATCCTTAAGCTCCTTTGCCACTTTGCACAAATCAGTCATGTTCTGAGTTTTAGTTTTCCACAAACCATTAACCTAATTTGTCAACATTGTGTCGCCACATTATGATAAATAGGAGGATGAGAATACAAAAGCTAAAAAAGGAAAGAATATCTGTGTTTGCAGAGTGTCATTATGTCATGATAAACAGCTCTAAGATATATCAAAATATCAATTTTGCTGAACCAAAAAGGGCATGAATAGATACCTGCATACAAACAAGTTTAGAGTCTCCATGAACACGGATATGCCTGAAACCTCTCTCAAGAGCATACTGTAATCCTAAAATCACAGCTCGATATTCTGCAACATTGTTAGTTGCAACCCCAAGACCTTCACGTAGACGACAGACCTACAAATTCAAAGATCAGATAGCTACAAGATATATTAGATGAAGATTCGATGAATTTGGGTACGGTAGTTCATACCAAACTTCCATCTACTGCACGCAGCACAACCCCGGCACCCGCTGGCCCAGGGTTTCCCTTTGCTGCACCATCAAACTCGAGAATACATGAGCACTGGTAAAGAAGTGAGAAACTGTTATTTTTTACATAGAAGATCATTACAATTAAGGAAAATGAGAGAAAATAAATACTCGATGTTATGAAGACTGACACAATGAGCGGAAACAGGCAGAGCTTCAATAAAGCTTTCGGTTTCAGGCAACTTTCTTTGAGGAGCTTCTGATAAAGAAGTAGATCCAACATCTTTCTGTAGAAAAGAAAACAAAAATAGCACGCACAAAAAAATCAATATTGGCAAGTCTAAGTTTCATCATATTGTAGCTTCCTTAAGTTTTTCTTGACAAACTGCAAGTGTATGATAAAGTCGAAAATACATCCGCACAAACAATAATGCATTTCCATCTCCTTAGTTTAGCACACATCCAGCACAAATAAAAAACAAGTTTCAGATAAAATCTGCCAGGAAGACAATGTAATACAATACAACTTCTTTCAAAGCATTACCTTTTTCTTCTCAGGAGGACTTTTGATACCAACATTATCTTTGATGGAACTGGGTTGCTGAAACAGAGTGAAAAAAATTATAAATGACCCGAAACATAAAGCAAGAAAGTTATACTTTACATAACAAGAGACTAATAGAAAAGTTGACAGCTATAATGCTATAAGGCTCGGGAATATTTAATACATAGCAAAAAAAACAGAAAACAAAGCATTTAGAGTCACTTTCATTTTCACAAACCAGTTAATACTTTAGTCATAGGATGAATGTCATAAGATTTGTTTGTCTGATTAGGTAATTATAACTTCATTTGCCTGGCTAAAGCCTAATTTTTACCATTGTAACCGATCACAATGGACCACATGTCAAAGGTATCTTTTGCCACGTGACCACGTCACCTACATTACCACTTAGAATGGTAAAACTTAAGCTTTATACGGTCAAACTGTCAAATAAAGTTATAATTACTTAGACAGACATAAAAACAAATTATTTCTAAACATAGAGTGACAGTATCTAAACACGTCGTAGGCAAAATTTGTTCCAGGAAAATCAGTGGTCAGACAATTCGACTAACATTGAGACTAATCTTGTGATGAGTCGTCTCGTGGACCTCTAAAAACTATACAAACTTCCTACTCTAATACATATATATGTTCATAACTACACATATGAAAACATACACATGTTTATACATCTATATACGTATGTACTTACAACAATAGCAGGTAACACGAACGATAAAAGAACGATAAATAACCTGAAAAGGACAGGGAGCAAGTTGGCCAAACATATCAGTTTGAACATTAGACACGCCAACGGAATATATTGCATTACTTAGGCCATGTGAAGCAAGGTATGTCTCGGCAGCCTTCGATAATCGGTATCCTTTAAACACGGCAACATCCGGTCCACACAACTAAAAACATACATAGAGCACAAAAATTTACAACTGTAAAAAAATGATCTTCTTATGGAAGTGAATGATAATTATTTACCAGATTTTGGCAGTCATTTAAACTCCTGTAAACACCAACAATGTCGCCTTTTCTAACGACGTAATACGCGTCTTTTTCATCTTCCATATTATTTTACAATTTTTGTTTGCCCTATTTTTAACAACAAATATCACTGGCAAAATAGTTAATTGAAATACTAATACTAATAATAATAAAAATAATACTAATAATAATACTATTAATAATAATAATAATAACTTTTTTTTTCTTCTAGTCATTTAAAATTAATACCAAATAATAAAGGATAATTGATATGAAAACAAAGAAGAAAGAGTTAATAGTGAAGATAGATAATACCTTTTGAAATCGATGAGAATGATTGAAGACCCGAGGAAGAAAATGGACTGTTAAGAAAACCTATATCAAATTACTATTTTATTTTTTTTATATATTTTCTTTTTGAAAAGGCCTAAAATGAAAACAAAAGTATTTTGAATTTTTTCCTACTCTATTATTAAGGTGGGAAGGGACCGGCATGGACGGGTACCGTCTCGCAACAGTCACTGAATCAAAAAGTAAGTAAGTAAGAGTCAATGCCATCTTTTACGGGTTTAGGGTTTTAATACCATGATGGTGTATGGGGGAGGTTGAGATGTAGACAGTCTTACCCCTACCATGACGGTATATAGAGGCTGCTTTCAGGCTCTATCTTATATAAAAAAGGACCCCGGGCCTTGTAACGCATGAGGATAGAACCCTTGACTTCTGTCTCCAAAGGCAAGTGTGTTAACCACTTGATCCAACCTTGTCGGTTTGTAACAGTCACGGAATCGATTTCGAAAATCCCAAAGTAACGGTACCAATCCTATTTCTCATTCAGTATCACTTTCCGGTATTATTTTCTGATATTGTGGTACTAAATCTCGCGAACCAACAAAAATAGATACCGGTCCGGTCCCCATTTTCCATTCATACACTAGCAATCATGTTGTGTTTTATGTTGAATGTATTTTTTAAACTGAAAAGATCAGTCATTCTCTATCAAATTCTAACTTATTTAATAATTGTATTGAAAATTTCAAACTCAACCTCATAATAATAAAGTTTAATGGTATGATTATGATATTTTTAGGATACTCATTATATATCAAACTAGATGGATGCCCCTTTAATAGCTTTCGTATTTAGATAAAGGTAAAAAAAAAAAAAATTCGATAAGTAAATGGCTTGACATCTCGTTTCCTTCATACTATGATGAGTATGATCCGCATGAACTATTGGATCATTTGGAAGCCTCTTTTAAGTTGAAGCAAGCCCAGTTATCTCTACTATTGTGTATTCTACTAGGTGGGAACTTTGGCGTTTCAGGAATGATGCTTTTTGTAATCCACAAAGAATCGAGAAGTAGTGTTTTTTGATTCTATTGTCAACTACTCTTACTTGTGGTTCTCAAATAGAGTTAAGAAGATGAGATGAGATTATATTGGGATGAGTGGGTAAAAAACCCGCTCTTAAACTTCTTGGGGTCGGGCAATAGTATGTGATGTTGGATCTGCCAAAGACTAACAATGTTGCAGAATTTTTTCATGTCTTGGTTCGCTGTAATTGGCATGAATTTTTTCACCAGTTTACAATTTTTGCTGTTTAAAGTCTCCGGGTAGTATCTAGATTTTGTAGTTGTTGTAATTCTAGATATTTGTATTTTTGGTATCTAATATCTTGCAAGTGACTTTTTTTTTTGAAAAATATTTTTCTGCCGTTAAAAAAAAAGAGCTAAAAATATACCACTTTTGTGTCCCTGTTCTTTGCTAAATCATTTTTGGTTAAATAGTTGTACATATTTCATACAGATTTCAAGTAATCCGAGACCTTTCACACACAAAAAAGTAATCCGAGAGGATCTGGAACAACGATGCATCAACATTACACGGATCGTGAACCACAACCACATCCTTCAATTTCTGTTCGACCTTGGAAGCAAAATGAAACATGGACTTGCCGAGATAGATCTCATGAGAAGTTCTTCTCTGAGCAAATTTAACAATTCAAGTCGCCACGAATAATATGACCACGGTGCTTCTGCTGCCGAACAGAAGGTGCAAGTGAGTAGTATACTGTCATTAGACATAACTGTTTGCTGGTACAAGCTTCAGTAGTTTGGCAAGATCATACGCTTTGAAATCTTTCCCATAACATAAGGCTAGGTCAAGTGGTGTTTTCCCATCCTGAAACGTAATAGAGTATAATAAGTAAATGACGACGTCCAACCTTAAGTAAGAACCCCAAATCCAATTCACAAAAAGATGAAGTACAAAGATCCCTAAATGCATTGAATGATCCAAAAGTTGCAAGACCTCTTAAAAATAAAGGTGTGGTGTTGCAGTGTAAATAATAAGAATTATTATATTAGAGCATTCCCTGAAGACGTCATGTATACAATAAAAATCTATTTTACAATAAACTGATTTAGGAGGTCTTGTGCACTCAAATGTACTTACAGTGATGTTTGACCCGTTCTATTTAAACTAATATTGTTTAACTAACCCATTGACCCATTAGAGATATAGCATACCCATGTCGATTCATTTATAAGTAAATGCGTCAAAATTGCTTCTTCAAAAATGTTTCGTTTTTGTTTCTTGCAGTTATCGTAGTGTGTGTGATTAATGATACTAGCACAATTGTACTATAGTGGCTGACCTCGGTTCTTCTAGTCTTGTCAGCGCCATTCACAAGCAGAACTTTTGCAATGTCTCTGTTTCTACTTTGCATAGCTATATGCAAGGGGGTCCATCCTTCCTGTCAGAACAAGTATTTAAGACATCGAAATACCAACTTGAAGTAAAGGGTTAACAGGAAAAAAAAATCAATAGTTACATTATCTGCAATGTTCACATCAACTTTGCTTTTGATCAGCAACTTCACAGTTTGCATGGCACTCACTTGAACTGCATAATGAAGTGGAGTAGCACCATCCTGTCATGATGACACTTAGTAACTCTGAAAACCAAAAAAGGGAAATAATGATTTGGATATTGAAGGAGAAATGGCCCACCCGATCTTGAATATGAGGACTTGCACCTTTTCTTAAAAGATGACTAATGACTGCCTCCTTTTTACCTAAAACTGCTTTGTGAAGAGCAGTCTGGCCATCCTACATCATCAAATTAGCTAGTTTAGTTGTATCATGTGGCAATTTTAACCATGAAATAGGTCAACCCTGGTTATCTTTTATTGCTAATGGATAAATTTTAGAACTTGGATAAAGGCAAAGGATCGAATAGTTTAACCACCAACCCAAGCAACACTCAAGTGTTTACTACTTCCTAAATTGCTTGATTAACTGTTAATGACATTACAAAAAGCGTTGGCAGGTATCCACAAGGGCGGTGGCCTAGTTGTAAAAGCTTGGTCTCTCAGGGTGAAAATACCTGGAGGTCCCAAGTTCGAATCCTAGGAGCAAAAAAATATACCCCCTTGTGTCCACAGATGTTCACCTGCGACGACTCCAGACTACCCGCAAAACAGGTGGTCACCCTGGGATTAGTCGGCTCCCAAAGCGAGTCGCATACCTAGGTTGACCAAAAAAAAAGTGTTGGCAGGTCAACACAACCCGCTTTGACCAGCACCATTTACCCAATCTCCCCCAACCCACCCATTTCGCCACCTATAAGGAGGGATGCACATTTTTTGAAAAGGTATTGCAAGCCTTAGTAAGTTACCACATCAACTGCATCAATATCAAATCCATTTTCTAGAAGGTTGTCCATGAACTTTATCTGCCCTGCTAAGGCCAGGGTATGTAAGGGGTTCCACTTCTCCTGCATTACCAAATCTTAGAAGATCAAATTCAATGCTTAAAGCCAGTAAGAACAAAGCACTTTTCTAATAATCTTTTCACGTTATAAGTAAGAATATATTCTTATTCTTATTGACTAACAGGAATTTCAGACTCTTGAAACGTACAGTTGATATTTTGTCGATATCAGGAGCGTCATTTTGTTGCAATATTGCTAGTTCTTCGGGTGTCAAAAGTTCTTCAACCTCTACCAAAAAAAATTTTAATAAAAAAAAAGATAGTCATGATACGGGATAGTATAAAATGCCCTCAAAATCAAAGGCGCAGATTATGAAATCATATTAGACTGTAACAACCATAAAAGTGAACGAAAACAAGAAACAAAGGGATAAAATATAACATAGAAAGACCTTTGATAAGATTTTCCTCAATCTGGCTGGTGGAAAGCTTCTCAATATTATTTGAGGCCTGCAAAGCATCGGTCTCTTCCTCCCAATCACTTTCAAAGTCCAAATTATTTTCTTCCCCCTCCAATTCATCCTCCATTTCACTATCACTGCCATCGGGATCTTCCCAATTTCCTAGTTGGAGAGAAGAAGTTCTGCGCGGACTAACTGCACAAACTTTTCGATATGACTTACCCCCAATTGCAGAAGATTTGCACATTCTTTCTCCAAAGATTGGACGACTAGTCCTTTGATTGAAACTGGTACTGTTGCTGCTACATGGGGCTGAACTTATAGTAACAGCAGAAGAATGTAACACCAATCTAATCGAAGAATGTGCTGTTGAGCATGATAGTACCGTCATTTTGTAATAGCTCTAACTGCATGGATAAGTAAATATCTTGTCAGAGAAAAATAAATTAAAGGAAGAAGAGATTGGTGACACTCAAATTTGGTACTCCAATAACTTCAATACAAGCAGTTATCGAACTAAACAGTTTTTATCCTTTCCCTGCCGACAAATATAAGGAAACTAAAATGTAATGAAGTAGTAAACTTTGTTGCATTTCATGATGTCTTTTTGGCTAGTCTACAGAATATAGGTTTGCCATCATCACATGGTTCCTAACCTTTATGGCTCGTAACCATAGGGGTATCATGTATTAAGCATGGAAAAAAGCATAAAGACAGGAAGCAACTTTAATCAACAAACAAAAGGCATAACTAATGAGTGGTTCAAACTTCCAGGCCCATATGGTTCGCAGAATTACCTGGCATCTGTTGGAATTGGAATTTGAATTCGGTCGGCATAAAGAAAGAAAGCAACTTTTTATAACCAACAAAAGGCCTAACTTACTAACTAACTAACTAATGCTTCAAACTTCCAATTTCCACTAATTTCTAATGATTAACAAAAGTCCTAATTATCTACCATGTTTTCCAAAACTTAAAAGAATTCAACCAAAATCAACAACTACTGTACACAATCCCGGTATAAACCAGGTATGGAGGAAGTGAGATGTAGACAGTCACAAACCAAAATAGAAAAGGTAAAAGAATTCATTTGAACATTTCATCAAACACCTTTTGTGCATATATAATACTACAGGCACAATTACAACTGAAACAAACATTTAACAAACATACCTTAAGGCGTTAGAAAATGACTATGTTGTAGTTATGCCGGCAGGCAGCCCTCAGTTGTTAAACTGACAAAATCCTATATTTCACAGAATATCTCAGTTGTTAAACTGGCCTTTGGTCTGAATAATAATTCCTCAAAAAGGGTGTTTGTGTTTGGATAGAAAAAAAAGCTTATTTAAGTGAAAAGTTCGTTTGTTTCAATAAGACATCTGAAAGACTTTCTTAGGGGTGTTTGGCCGAGCTTATAAATTATTTTTGGGTGGGTATTCTTTCAAGTTTTCGCTCTTTTTAAGTTCCTTTAAGTTGAAATCTGTGAGAGTAGAAAAATAATGGGGCCTTAACTTTACTTAATAATTGACCCTTAATCATGTTTATATGAGCCTTAATCATGTTGTAAGTATTTTGATTGGTTCAACTTGACCAACTTGATAGAAAACAACCTGAGAGGATCTCAACCCATTATTTTTATGTTTGGATTGGCAGATGACTTTTAAGAGAAATCTTTTCAATATATACAATAGAAGTTTTGAAAAACCTCAAAAGATTAGTTTCGTAAAAAAACTTATATAAGCTTAAAGGTTCTGGTTCCAATAAAACAAATATTAAAGTAAAACAAATAAAACAAGTATTTTCTCTTAACTAAATAATCGTTGTGAATTATGAAAATCTTCATGCATCAGTGTATATATTTGTGCTCTATGAATCTTCGTGCATCAATTATATCATGATCCAATGGTCAAGATCTTATC
>JAOEHQ010046998.1:0-11129 GCA_025447715.1 Asclepias incarnata
AGGAAATACGTTTATTACATCCGGACGGACCCTAAAACCAATGAGCTGGAAATGATATTCTTTGTTCATCCTGCCTCATACGAGATGTGGCGTGCATTCCCGCATGTGTTGTTGATTGACGCCACTTACAAAACGAACAAGTATAAATTTCCTCTTGTGCAGGTTATTGGCTTGACATCGACCAACAAGTTGATATCTGTCGCGCATGCGTTCATACAGAAGGAACGCGTGGACAACTACAAATGTTTGCTTGTTAGGATTAAAGATATGTTGGATAATTGTATGGAGCCGCATGAAATCGTTATAGACAAGCATTTGCTATAATGAACGCAGTTCGTTACTCGTTTCTCGAGGCGACCAGGTGTCTATTGTAACACCCAACTTTAGAAAAATATGAAATTCAAAAATTTTCAACTTTAAAATATAACACTGTTAAATAATTGCGGAAAACGTCTTTTCAAAAACCACATTGATTCATAACAGAATCATAAATCCACTTTAAAGGTGTTACTTGCCACGTATCAAACAGTACTTACATGAAATCCACACAATCAACATAATCATAAATAGTCCACAAGACATGCCCAACGGCTAAACAAAATGTCTACTAATAAGCTACTATGGGTAACTAAGCCGCAATCCACAAGCTCTTCTAGTTTACCCATCTCTCAAGCTCCACTAGTTGAGCTTCAAGTTCTAACCTGAGGGCACAACATAATTTTCCACAAAACACAAGTGTTAGCTTAAAAAACTAAGTAAGATAACAGATTAGAAATACAACACTTTATCACTTTAAAACATTCACAAGAAATATCTCATGTACATATGATAGGCATGCAACCACGCACACAACTACTAACTCAACACATAAGGATTATGGAATCCTATAAGTACCTATCAATCCACTTTAGTCCACATAAGTTCCACTTGATTCCACTTTAGTTCCACTATCGGTTATGCCATTTAACTCAACTACTAAATAGGTTTTGTGTGATGGCGATCATACGCCGTGACCATGCTTAGCCAACAACATCACTACCCGCTCTGCCATTCTACCACAACGTGACCATGGATGGTCACGCCGTGACCACTGCTTCCCCCAACCACACACACCTTCTCTGCTCCCTCATCACGCCGTGACCATGTGTGGTCACGCCGTGACAACTGAACAAACAGGATTTCATGCCCAAAACACTTTCAATTCGATCTCAAACTTGATCTAACCAATTTCCAGACTTTAGTACCATCATATACTATCAAAATGACACCAAAATGACTCTATGAAGGTACCATTTGATTTATCAATCCATTACACACCTTAAATCCAAAATTTTACAACCGAAATGACCTAGAATCGATTAATACACCCAACGAATCCAATTGGACTCAAGAATAACAATTCTAATGATAAAAAACAATAGAGAAATGATCAATACCTGTAGGGAAATCGAATGCACACCAAAAGATCACACAATCTCTCCAAAATCACCACAAAATGCTAAGATTCGCTATTATGATTAATGTCTTTCATTTAACGTAATCTGAATTCAAAATCTCATATTGTCTATGTGCTCTCTATGATATTCTTATTTTTAATACATTTTAAGTATTGTATTGTTGTTATGTTGATTATATATATTTATTTGTTGTCCTTTCATTTTTTTATGTATAATATTATTAATAATTTGTTAATAATTCGCCTTGCCAATGTAATATATTTTACTGGAATATATTTTTCAACCATGAATTGCTTTTATCTTTTTTTGAATGTATGATGTTATCTGAGTTAGCGCACATGCATCTTTGCATTATCTTGAAGTGATTTTGCTTAATTTGAATAAGCACATGCGTCATATACTTCTTTAACTATAAAATTTTTATTTTTTATTTGTATTGGTTTGGTTTCATTTATATCTCACTCGTTTTTGTGACAAAGATTGCATTGGTTTTAGAGGTTATAATCTAAAATGACAATCTACATTTTCAATTGTTATTTTATAATCAGTTTACTCTAATACTGATTTTGCACCTTTCTTTGTTATATAGTAACATTCTTTATAGAGGTTTCATTTTTTATTTTATTTTTGCTAATGTTTTCCTTCTACTGGATACAAGTTTATGAATGTTTTCTTCTTTTGGAATAAGGTTTTATGTATGTTTATACAAGATATTCGTTTATTATTGTTGTTCTTGAGTACTCCTCCATGTTACATACCTTCTTGGTATGTGTTTAAAGGCCTAATACATGCTGTTTCTGGGCATCATGTGGGTTTTTGTTATGTCATTATCATCTTAACTTCCATTTAGTCGTCAAGTGCAATATTTTTCTTTAATTTTCATGTTTGTAATCTCTTACTAATAAGGATGAACTTGAATATTAATATATCACCTTCTGTATAAATTAAGTTTATGCAGGTTAGAATTATCATATTGTTTCAATATACCTCAACTTTTAACTTTTAATAATTTTATCATATTAATTGTTTCTTCTTTAATTCACCATCATCGTATCATAACTGTATTCAATATCTTTATCTTTTTCAAATGAAAAGTGGGATGATTGGGATCCATTGTGGTTTCGGGGACAGGATGCCCTCCTTTACCCCTTTTTTTAATCAAATGAAAAGTTGTTAATGTTGGGTCCTTTTTTTTTCCATGTAAGTGTCGTGATTGTATATTACTTCCCCAGGTTTTGATGTTCCTTTATACTCCTTAATGATGTTCGTAATAGACAAAGTGACTCTTAGATTTTTAATGACACATACTACAAATGAATATAATGAGTTCACATTGATAAAGGAGCATCTTATGACTTATTGTAAGAAGTTGAGTTGATATTTCTTCAAGCGATAGATTGTTTGGGGTGAAGAGTTATGACTGTATATTAGAATATTGACCGGTTATGACTTGGCGAGCACAATAAGATTGGAATAAATCTTGGGGTTTCTCATAGTTTTTTAGTGTCATAGTTTAATGAAAAACAATCTTTATAAGAATTTTAAACAATAGCAAGAGTTTTAATAGTTTAATGAAAACAGTCTTTATAAGAATTTTAGAAAATAGCATGAGTTTTTAATTTGGTAGCATAAAAAGTTGTTTGCAATATACAGGTTCCAAAATATAACTCGTTTTTATTACAATGATTCTTTTCTGAACCGTGCATCGCACGGGTTTAATCTAGTTTATTATATATTGTATTTAAAATGTATCATAATTAGAATATTCCTTTGTAAAGATCTAACATACAAAATATTGTCAATGTGTATGTATTTGTCGACTTCATCAATTTATACATTATAATACTGTAGTTAGTCTTTATTTTATTTGCTAATGTGACGGCTATATAAGATTATAAGTTGTCATATTATCTTTTCCATTACAGACTCGTGACACATCATAGGTTTACAATAATGATATTGTTGATATTTTAATGATGATCGGTTATTTTGAATCAATAAACTAACCTATGTATATTTACATAATCTCAATTCGCGTATTAAATGTTCTATACCTTGTTACTTTACTACAATTACAATTTCAAACTGGGCATATGGAATTGTGCCTACAGAGTGCTTTCCCAGGCTGATAAGCTCTGCATAGCTGACTGTAGGCTACCTGTTTTTTTTTTTTTTTTTTTTTTTAGGGGGTTTTAGATTTTTATTTTTGGGTCATACTTTTACCTAAGGTTCGTTTTTTGTTTGTTTTTTGCTTTGTACAATTAATTATATCTAACTTTTAACGATCATGCCGGTTTTAGTTTTTTTTCTTTTTGGTTCATGTTTTTACCTAAAGTTTGATATATACTTTTTTTTCATTTATAATTAACTATATCTAACTTTGGGTTATATCTTTTCTTTTGGTTTTTTTTTTTTAATTAACCTTTTCTTTTTAAATCAGGCTTTTAACTAATTTTTACTTTTTATTTGTTATTTTGCTTTGTATAATTAATTATAACTAACTTTGGATTCACCTATTTTTTATGAGGTTTTTTTTCCCCCCAATTATTATATGTTATGTTGTTATCTCACATATATCATTGTTATGATTAATGTAACTGCCGGTAACACATTATGTTTATTGAAATGTTGTTATTTGCATTAATAAAAGTATTATTATATGTTATGTTCGTACGTCACATTATATCATTGCTATCAAATTGTCATTTTTCGCCAGACTATTGGCAAAAGATTGTGATCAACTGCCTTTTAGATTAGAAAAAAAAAGATACCGGCGACAACGCGCAAGCATAATCTTCTCGTTAGTAACATTTTCATGGAACCTATTGATTGTAGGTAAGACCGGCAATAGTTGATCTTATCCAAATCTCAGACTTTTTAACTTAAAAATATTTTTAAAATATATATCTTTACTTTTATAATACATTATAAAGGATTTTGAGGTTTTTATTTTTGGTATGTCTTAAAATTAAAATTTTAAAATGTCCAAAATACTTCTCTTACATATTACACAGTGTATCCTTCATCCCTTAAAATACTTACATTACCCCTCTTTATATAATACCACCTAAAATACCCACACCCCGAAAATACCTACACCATCTCCATCCTGCAACCACCGTCACCATCATCACCAGTCACCACTCACATCCTACATCTCATTGCCGCCATCATCGTCCCGCCGCATTGTACTAGTAACCTGCTAGTCTTTTATAAAGAATTTACACCATTCCTTAATTTCAAAATGCAAAATGACAAATATATCCTTACAATCTAAACCATAATCGTTTCTAATCAATTAATAAATCACACTCAATATATTGTTTATAAATATTTACTTCATTTTAAATAATTTATTTAATATTTAATTTTCAATTTAAATATTAGCAATATGTATGTGTATATACATATGTCCATAAAGTTTCAATCAAATACATCTAACCTTAAAATAAGAACTAGGTGAAAACACTCAAAAATTTCATTTTGATGCATCAAAAGTCCATAAAATGACGTGTGTGTTTTGTATATTATCATTATTTAAGTGTTTAACAATTCATTAATCCGTCAAAACCGTGAAAATCACACTTTTGTTTTATGCATCCATCTTGATGAATATTCATCAAGATGGATGCATAAAACAAAAATTCATCAAGATGGATGCATAAAACAAAAAATGTGATTTTCTCGATTTTGATTGATCAATGTGTTGTTAAACACTTAAATAATGATAATTAGTTATACACTATGTTAAATTTTTTGACATATAATGCATTAAAATGAAGTTTTTTTTAGTGTTCTCATTGTTCATACTTTAAGAATGTTCTCACTAAAAGACCACCCTGCATATATATGTGTGTATATATATATATGTAGTAAGTGATAAAATGAGATCCAAAACAAAGATGTGAACCATGAACCACTATAAAATCATATTTTTTTAAAACACCAATTTATTTATACTTTCACTTTTATTCTTCTCCAAACTTTTTATCATCTTTTTCTCACTACGACTCACAAACTCCGATCACCAGTCACCACCATCTTCGAGGGCGGAGCCCGTGCGGCTAAGGGTTATGCTCGTATCGTATCCAACCACCACCATCTCTTGGATCGCCGCCCATCAAATCCAAATCATTCCCAAATCCGTTTAGCCTTCGAACTCTTTATAAAGTCCTTGAGGGCTACGATCGATAAGGGCGAAGCCCCCCTAAACGGGCTACGCCTGTTCGGCTATGCGCTACGCCCATACCGTATCCATCCGTTTTCAACACATAACCCATATAAAAAAAATTGATTTTTTTAATGGGTTTTTATTAAAAAAAAATACAAAATAAAAATAAAAAAACATGCCAAAAAGCAAAAAGGAAAGAGAGAGAGAAAAAAAAAATAATGGTTATCACAGTTCTCACCCTTGTTGTGGTTATCACGTTAACCATAACCTATATATATATATATTATATATATGTATTACTAATTTTTAATTATAAAAACCATTTAAAATAAAATTTATTTAAAAAAAAACTTGTATGTAATCTTTAATACACATATATTTGTTTATAACTTAAATTTTTGTTTATTATTTAAATGTTTGATTTCCATTTTACACAAAAGTAAAATATATATGTAGCCATTTTATATTTTTTTTACACTCTGTTATGATATACAACAAATACTATTGGTTATCTTAAAATACTAGAGAAATTATATAAAAATTATATAAATTATTTGTCATTACACAAATATTACACAAATATTATGCTAGTATAATTTAATGTATCGAATAGGTTGACAAATCAACTTGTTTGACTTGAAACCAACTCATCAACCAAACAACATGCTAACTCATTTGACCTATACGATCTCACACCAACCCAAAAACCCACCGACCCATTCTTATTACCATTTTGGAAAAAGTATCATGTATGATTTATTCAATTTATGTTTATTTAACAACAATGTTATATATACTAGACGCATGCCCGCACGATGCGGAGACAATGGTGGTAGCGACGGCGGCGGCGGGGTGGCGGAGGCAGTGGCGGCGAAGGATGGCGGTGGCGATGGGTGGCGACAGTGGTGACGGCGACGGGTGGTGGGGGTGCGGTGGTGATGTGGTGGTGAATGTAAAAGTTATTTATGTAGAAGAGGGGTAGTATAATTATTTTAAGGGTTGAGAGATATATATTATAAATTATTTCATTAAGAGTATTATAGGTATATTAGATGGAGATGTTTAAATTAATGAGTAGAAGTGAGGGACAAAATAGAAAGATTGAGTGACTTTTTTTAAAAGAAAAAATGTAAAGAGTTGCTCATTTATTAATGAGTATATATATAGATATACAACTACAAACCGACAATAAGATAAGGAGGGAAATTAACCTTGATATTTCAATAGATTGCCACCTACGTGACCGACGGTTTTTATATGAAAACATTCCCGCTGAAATCATCTCATTCCTTTCTCCATTACTTCCGATTGAAAACCACTGTCATACACACCAAAATAAATTAAGTAAAAGAATGAGAATAAGTGGTATTCTATTTGAATTCTATACTATTTAAAAGTACCAAAATAATGTAAGAAAACTGAATGAATGAGCGTACCAGCTTGCCATCTTGAAGGGAGATTCCGTCGCAGAACATGTTGTAGATATCCTTTTTCCCCATGCTGGAATACTTCTCAGGAGAGTTTGAAAGCTCAAGTATTTCCATGTAGTTTATAGGCAATTTGTTCAGCCAGATTTCAACATCCTCCTGCATATTTATTAAACAACTCAAGTTAATATTTCAATGGACATCTAAATTTCATAAGTCTGTTTCCATATTCATTTTTGAAATAAAATACTTTTTTCAAAACTTGAAACTTACTTGAAATTTCAATGCTTTTTGAAGTTGTTCTAACACCTCACCGGCTGTTGGTCGTTCTTTTATTTCATCATGTAAGCATTGAATGGCAATCCTTCGAAATGTAAACAATGATTTTTGTTCAATTTGTTCCTTTATGCCACCAAACACTATATCTTCAAGTGTTCCTACACTATGATGATGCTTAACCAAATCATCTAAAAACTGAATGGAATTTGTACTGTCCTTATGACACGCCAATCTCCCGCACAATAATTCAAACAAAATCACACCAAATGAATAAATGTCAGATTCTTTGGTTAAGAAATGCTTATCCCAATACAGTGGGTCACAGTAGCCAGGTGAGCCTACAACATCGTTGACGACATAACCAATCTCCTGATTTATTGGACATATTAAAGAAACCTCAAAACCACTGATTTTTGCTTTCCAATCCCCTGTTAGTAGAATATTAGAACTTTTCATGTCTCTATGTATCACCATCTCTTGTCCTACATCATATCTGTGAAGGAAATCTAACCCATTCGCAATATCAATGCATATCTTAAGTCGTTTGGTCCATGAAAAATCAGCATCGTTTAAATACAAGTCGAGACTTTGGTTAGAGGCATGTTCATAAACAATGAAATTATCATCCATTTTCTTACAATAGCCTACAAGACCAATGATATTCTCATGTCTATGCTTGAAAGGAATTTCAAACTCTCTCCAAATACCAGGTTCTAGACCAGATCTTCTCAACCGCTTTACAGCAACTGCCTTACAACCATTATTGTATTGAACTTCTCCATTGTATACCATCCCGAGGCCTCTACTTATATTGCAGTTGTTATCACTGAAGGTTTCTCCGTCAAATCTTATGTCTTCCAATGAAATTTTTAGCGTGTCCTTACGGTTTTCCTAGGAATCATGAGACACTTGATCAGCTAAATAGTTATTAAAAGGACAAAATACATTCTTATATAACATTCCATTAAATTGTACTTTGCACTGTTATTCCTCAAAAGTTCTTGTCAATATTTAGATTATATGAGTTATATTGTTTGCATTGAAGTATATAATCATGTCATGATAGAAACAAGACATCAAACTGTACGTAATAACTTTTATGTATCTTTGATGTAACAAACTTTTATTTAGTTACCCTTTATGCTTGTGATTTGAGGATACGTTTAGTTTATGGATTTTGGTATTAAGGAATGGTTATGAAAGTGCTTGGGATGTTAGGATTATGGAAACCCACTGGCCACTGGGTTTTATAGAATGTTACTATCTCTCATATACCATATCTCACCATTGATTCTTTTGTGGGAATTCATGGGATTTGGAATTGAAATTTAATGAAATCTCATATTCTCATGTTTTAAAGAGGGATTTCAAATTCATGATTCAACAACAATGACGGCGGCGGCGGCGGCGGGAGTGGCGGGCGGCGGCCGGCCGGCGGCAACGACGACGACGACGACGAAGACGACGACCACGACCACCACCACCACCACCACCACAACAACCACAACAACCACCACAACAACCACAACCACAACAAACCACAACCACAACAACAAACCACAACCACAACCACAACCACCACAACCACAACCACAACCACCACCACCACCACAACCACCACCACCGCCACCGCCACGACCACGACCACGACCACGACAACGACCACGACCACGACCGCCACAGCCACAGCCACAGCCACAGCCACAGCCACAGCCACAACCACAACAACAACAACAACAACAATCCAACTGAACCATGAGCCAAATATAAATGCTAATTAACGTGCCTAATCTATAAAATTTACATAATTTAAACTAGACTTGTCTAATAAATATTAGATTATTTATCTAACAAATACATAAATTTATGGTTAAAAGCTAGGTATAGGGCTAAGTTCAAGTATTTTGTGTCATTTTGTACATGTCAGGTCAACTTTGTACGTGCTAGTTTCATAATACCGGACTAACATTATGTCAAATCTATTGCAATTGAGGACAATGGGCTTCATTCGTGTTTATGTTAAGGGAAAAGTGAATGTGTGGTTGTCATGTACCCAAGCTGGTATAGAATCTCCTCACATATCAATTTTTTAATATTTGTTGTATAATAAATAAATGACCTGGGCCCCATGAATTTTATGGATTAAAAAACTAAGATGTGAGGGAGTTCTATACCTAAGCTAGGTACATGACAACCTTATACTCTCCACCCTATATATATATATATATATATATATACTAGACGCATGCCCGCGCGATGCGGCGACAATGGTGGTAGTGGCGGTGTGGTGGTGGCGGAAGGGGTGACGGCGAAGGGTGGCGGCGGATGCGCGACGGCGGCGGCAACGGGTAGTGGGGGCGGTGGTGGTGGTGTGGTGGTGAATGTAAAAGTAATTGATGTAGAAGGGTAGTGTAGTTATTTTAAGGGTTGATGTATCTATATTGTAAATAATTTCATTAAGGGTATTATAGATATATTAGGTGGAGATGTTTAAATTAGTGAATAGAAGGGGCAAGATAGAAAGATCTAAATGGTTTTTTTGAAAAAAAGGGGAAGGAGTTTCCCTTTTATTAAGGAGTATAGATATATATATATATTCTTTAACTTGACTCTTGGGACAATGAAAGAGATGGCAGGATCAAGTTTGAAATACGGTTATGATGCACGTTCTATTTGAATTTGACTGAACTATTTAGGTATTGAAAAATTATATTTTTAAAAATAATAATAATAATAATAAATTTAATTGTTACACCTGCATGAAAAGGAAAAAAACTTTTATGAGTATGCATACGATGCAACTCAAAAGAGTTATAATGTTATATGCTCCGCCACATCGGTATCTTATTCTCATATACAACTATAATTTTCAAATTTTATAGTCCTTATATACAATCTTATAAAGTTTAATACTTGAGAATTTAAATAAATTATTTTTATATAATACACTACCACCTCATCACTTGTAGTGGTAGGTTGTTTCCATTAATCTCCAAGTTGGTCGTATACAAAACTCCATGAACCCGCATTACCAATTCTATTAGGCTAAGTAAGGTCCAAATCTTATCGAGGATGCCAACCATTCTTTAATCACAAGACGTTAAATATCATTTGATTATACTACATTTTTAGCATACCGCTCAAAACTACAAAAATATTAATGTACTAAACTACTGCCCAGATCGGTTGATTTTGATATTATAAAAAGAGAAATTAATAAAAACAATATTTGCTTGAATGGCAATCATTCAAATCAAGTTATTCTATTTTTGAAGGAAGTAAAAATACATTTGGCAATATATCATTCAAACCAAGGTATTCCATTTTTGAAGGAAGTAAATGTACATTGAATCTCTTATTCATCTTGAAGCATAGACAAGTCAAATAGAAAGAGAACATTCGTCAACTTTATTCTATTTGCTCACTGTATTATTCTTAACAAATATTCCGAATTATGATTATATATATGGGTTGTAATCAAATAAAAACTAGAAAAATGTTGAAAATCAAGGGACAAATCTCAGCCACATATTTCTCCCAACTTCTTTCATTTCTTCCTTTTTTTTTACCTTGTTTTTTTCATTTTTAATTTTTTAAAATTTTTTAATATTTTTTTAAAAATAAAACACACTAAATTTTTATTTTTTTTTCTCGGATGATGATACGGTACGGGCGTAGCCCGTTCAAGTGGGCTTCGCCCTTATCGGGTGTAGCCCTCAAGGGTATTAATAAGGGGTAGCTGGTGGGGTGATAAGTCATAGGGGGTGATAGGTCATAGGGGGTGATCGGTGATGG
>JAOEHQ010046999.1:0-11129 GCA_025447715.1 Asclepias incarnata
TCATCGTCGTCATCATCATCAAAGCTATCTCTGTGCAGCAGCAGTAGACACTACTCATGGAAGTCATCAACAACAACACAATTATCATCATCATCATCATCATTTCCTCTTTCAATATCTACTTCTTTCTCTTATGGTAATAATAATTATAATAGTAAACGTCTCCCACTAAATGGTTTCTTTACTTCTTCTTCACATGACCAAACTAACGACGTCGCACTCACTGACGACCCCCCTCCTCCTCCTCCTCCTCAGGTACTCTACTCACACTCTTGCTGTTTGTTTGTAACTTATAAATCAGTTTAGGGTTTTTCAATCATACAATATTTAGAGCCACTTCTGTCTGTCTGTCTACACTTAGTTGTTTATATCTAAGGCTTATGGATAATATCTGGGAGTTAATTTTACACTTTTTATGGGAAGATATGGAGACCAATTTTGTAAAACCACCAGGGAATTGGGGGGGGTGTGCATTGCTATGTGTGTTGATGGGTATCATTTAACTAACTATAAGCACACACTGAAACTGCATATACAAGTCACCTGTAATTTGCTCTGTTATGTGATTTTACTTATTGATTTATGGTGTGTCTTGTTTACTTACGGATTCATAGGCGGAAGATACAACTACAGAGGATGATGATTCAGCCGAGAGTGATGCTGCTGCAGTGGAAGAAGAAGAAGAAGAAGAAAAATCCCCTGCATCCATATTAGCATCACTCCAGTCATACAAAGAGGCCTTGGCAGATAATGACGAGTCAAAAGTATCTGAAATCGAAACTCATTTGAAGTCGATTGAAGATGAAAAGCTAGTGTTAGAAAGACAACTGGCGACATTGTCGGATGAGCTTTCTAGTGCAAAAGATCGAGTGCTTAGGATAAGTGCTGACTTTGACAATTTTAGAAAGAGGACAGAACGGGAACGTATTTCGTTGGTTGCAAACGCACAAGGTGAAGTCGTTGAGAATCTTTTGCCCGTTTTGGATAACTTTGAGCGAGCTAAAGCTGCTATAAAAGTTGAGAATGAGAAAGAGGAGAAAATCAACAACAGCTACCAGAGCATTTACAAGCAATTTGTGGAGATACTAAACTCTCTTGGTGTTGTTCCTGTCCAGACAACTGGACAGCCTTTTGATCCGTTGGTAATTCCCTTTTCAGATTCTACAAACTTTTTCAACAACAGAAATCATAGAAATACGTCTAACATCAAACTAAATTATATGTATCTTCATAGTGATTGGCCTACTTGATTATTGGCTGCAGGCAAATCCAAGAGTTGGCTCGAAATTCAGTCGAGTACTTGATGATCTTTTTCAAAAGCTGTCGGGTTTTATCAAGACTTGAATACAAATTTTTTTTTTTTTATCTCAAACCAAGTCTTGATTGATTCGAGCTAACTCACACAAAAGTGGGCTCTTCTCTGCCACTTTTAGTTTGTAAGGTTACATTAATGACAGAACAAACTATTCATCGTTTTCTATAATTCATTTTGGTATATTACTTTTTGAGTTGGCTTCTAGTCAAGCTCGTGGTTAACATACTCTGACATTGTACAAAGAGGGAGTTTGTGAGATAAATCCATTTTATCATTGGTTATGTGTATTGTTTCTAGAGTTGTTCCCAAGAAATTATTATAGTTATACTGTTTTCACAGTACTTTGACATTTGCCCTTTTCATGGTAAAAGCTGCATGAAGCGATTATGCGTGAAGAGTCAACTGAATTTGAGGAAGGTGTGGTAATTCAAGAATTTCGCAAGGGATTCAGAATTGGTGATAGACTTCTACGCCCATCAATGGTAAAAGTTTCTGCTGGCCCAGGACCTGAAGACAGCGAACCAGTGAGCCCATCAGAACCAGAAGCTCAAGCTCCAGGTCAAGAGTCATCAGAGGAGTCAGAGGATGTTGACCAGTCAGAGCAATCTCCAGCTGACGACGAATGATACATTCAAATAATTCAGTTAGTGAACACATTATTTACTTGGCAGGAGGGGTGTGTCATGCCTTTGCCTCCTGTAGTTGGGGAATGAAATCGGTTTATGCAATGAACTGCCATTATAATGTTTTGGAGATGTTTATCTGTTTTAGTTCTGTTATATTTTATCATTTGACTTATTTACTTTCAGGTTTTGGTGCTTTATAAGCAAAGCCTCAACAAGATTTATTTTGAATACATGGGTCCCTAATCAAAGATTTGTTCAGTTTGACTCTTTTTGTTCAACAGTTAGGTTGTCTTAACAATGTTCACATTGTTTTAATTCTTATTGAGTGATGGTTCTTCAGGTAAACTATGATGTATTCGTTAATCAATCTGCTCATATAGCTTATTTTCAAATGAACAAAGGCCTTCGCTCGTAAATGTAGTGCACTTGTTGCTTCTTGTATATTAAGATTAAGCGTAGATGAACGATTGTGCTGTTAAAACATGTATGGGATTTTAAAGTTTTCTGACAGTAAAATTTTACAAGCAAAAACAAATGTGGATGCATTCTCAGTTCCATGGTTAACATGGGTTTTAACTTTGAGAAATGAGTGTCTCCTGATGAACAAACTTTAACTTGGCTGCACTTGTGAATGTAAGGTTCGAATAAAAGAGAAACAGGAGAAACACAACTCATTGTATATTAATCTTTTAACTCTACAATCACAATTCAGACACAATAATGGTCCATAAACCAAAAACCATCCTTAATCTTACAATCAAAACAGACTTTACACTCAATGACTCGAACAAAAATGAAGACACTAGCAACTATCATATGCTTCAACGAACCTCAAACCAAAACCAAAGAACACAAATAATATCGTTAAAAAAATCCAAAATTCAAAACCCCAAATCAAAAAGCCCTGAAGATCAAAACTCAAAACCAATATAGGGTAGCTTGGTAAACCATCTCTAATGCAGACCCAAACAAGCTAAAACCCAATACCATATATAAATTTCTGCTTGTCTTCTCATGCTTTATCTGTATTATTACTCGTGCTCAATGCATTCTCCATTTCATGGTTGACCACTGTGGCACTGGTAGAATTAGCCAAAGATGCACTTAAATCAGTTTCTTGGGGCAATGCCAGTCCATTAGCATTGTTGATCGACTTGGATGCTTCAGCTTCAGAAGCACCTGCACCTTCCATGTTGCTAGATTCCTTCTCATTCTGAGACTTCATTACATCCGCGTCCGTTTCATCGTCAGAATGCTTAATTTCAATATCATGCTCCAAGGCCTGAGGGTCCTTCATCTCATTCAACGTAGATTCTACATGCTTGGAGTAGAAGTTTTCATCTACAGAATAAAACGTATCAAGACGATGCTCCGAGGCCTGTGGGACCCGTCTTATCTCATTAAAAGTAGATTCTAAATCCTTGAAGTAGGAATCTTCGTCTACAGAACGGTTAGTTTCAAGATCATGCTTTGAGGCATGTGGATCTTGTTCTATCTCATCCAGAGGTGATCCTAAATTCATGGACAGAGTACCTTCATCTCTAGAAGGTTCAGTTTCAAGATCATGATTTGCGGCCAGTGGCTCCTGTTGCATCTCGTCCAATGTTGATCCTAAATCCTTGGAGTCGGTACCTTCGTTTCTAAAAGGTTCAGTTTCAAGATCATGATCTGCGGACCGTGGCCCCTGTTGCATCTCTTCCAATGTTGATCCTAAATCCTTGGAGTCGGTACCTTCATCTCTAGAAGGTTCAGTTTCAAGATCATGATCTGCGGCCTGTGGCTCCTGTTGCATCTCATCCAATGTTGATCCTAAATCCTTGGAGTCAGAATCTCCATCTATAGAATGCTCAGAAGAATGCGGGTCCTGTTTCATTTCATCCAAAGGTAATTCAAAATCCTTAGAATAAGAACTTTTATCTCCAGATTTCTTGGTTTCAAGATCAAGATCCGAGGCATGTGGCTCTTGTTTCTTCTCGTTAAAAGTTAATCCAAAATCTTTGGAGTAAGAATCTTCACCTTCAGAATTCTTGGTTTCAAGATCATGATCCGAGGCTTGTGGATCCTGTTTCATCCCATCCAATGTTGATCTTAAATCCTCGGAGGAAGAATCTTCATCTACAAAATTGTGAGTTTCAATGTCATGCTCTGAGGCATGTGAGTCCTGTTTCATTTCGTCCAAAATAGATTCCATATCCTCGGAGTAAGATTCCTCATCTGCAACTGGCATAGTTTCAAGATCCTGCTCCAACACATGTGGCATAGTTTCGAGATCATGCTCCAACACATGTGGGTCCTCTTTCATTTCATTTGAAGTTGATCCCAAATCCATGACACTGAAATCGCCAACAGCATCCAGTTCCACCAGTAAATCTTCATCAATCTCAACCTCATCCACATCAGCGAAGTCATCAGGCACATTATTTTCAATACTAAGAGTGTCACTTGCATATACCGGACTTCCAGGTGCTTTAGTTTTAATGTCAGCAACTTCAACCACATCAGGTTCAGCACTCGGAACAAAGTTGATGTTTGATGAAACACTGTTCTCCAGCTCTTGGATTTCCAAATTACCTGAGCTACTGCTAGTAATTTGCACCTGGAAACAATGTTATTCCTATGATGGTCAATCTCGTATTCATCCAACGACTTGTAAATTAAGTTGAACATAGAAGGATTATCAAATTGACTCAACAATTTGGAAAAAAACCCTTAAATCTTACCTGCAGTACTTGAGGATTTTCTTCTAATGGTTTGTCAACAGATGTATCTAACAAGAACTCTTTCTGTTGATGTGACAGGACTTCTTTTCCGGATACATATTGGTGAGGGATTTCAGATGCTTCACCATGGACTGATTCACTATTTGATGAGGCGACTTGTCCTTGTTCAAGCTCACAGCCCTGTTACTTAGAAAGATTAGGAGATTTTTTACTAGGCATGTTGTTATGTTGAAGCAGTTACAAAGATTAATATGTTAATTTGTTACTAAATTAATATCCTGGTTTATTGTTCGTGTCAGAACTTTGTCTAGCACGACAACCAATAAGTGATGAACCCCTAATTCAGGTTTCTTAAGAACTTCTATGTAAAAAGGAACCACTGAAATTTTCAACAGACATGTCATAACCGCAATGTCAATTATATATCCTATATATTTGTATATCTAGCTTCAAATCGGCATTTGAAATGCATGCGCTATTACTCTCAAGTTATGTTAACTGAGCTATATTCTTAAATTAATAAATCAACAATGACTATAGGTTATACCTCTATATTAAAAGACTGCTGTGCGCTAACATGACTGTTGCAAGATAAAGCACTACAATGTTTCAAGTAAAATGCACGCCTAATTGCAGACCCAACTTGCCAAGAGAGCTAATAGCGACAAGATTAGATAATACCAGTGAAAAATATAAAGTTAAGCAAAAAACCAAGAGCTGGGAAAATAATAGAGGTGACGATATGGGTGGATTATTTAACGGGTCAGACAGGATTGGGTTGTAACAGGTCGTTTTTGGTATGGGTCAAAACTGGCTAAGTTTCTGCGAAGACTTTTTGTCCATTTTATAAATATCATAAATAATTAATTAACGAATATTGATCACAAAACAAGCTTATCACGAAAATCATCTACATTGTTGAATATTATGGTTCAAGAGATTGTGCATTAAAAAATAGACTTTAGGCAACTTTCCAACCCATTTGACCAGTTTGTTTCATTCCCCTTTTTGCTAAAAAACTGTTTGGCCCATTAGACTCTTTTTAAATAAACCACAACCCATATCAACTCATTCATAAGTAAATGGGTTGAAATTGCCACCTCTAGATAAAAAGAACCATAAGCCTAATCTTTGTATGTTACCTGTAGTGCTTCAGGATCCTCTGCTAATGGTTTGTCCACGGATCCACCAAACAAAGACTCCTCATCTACTTGAGATATAACCTCTTCATGGGATCTTGCATGAGAATTTGACGAGAGAACTTGAACCTGTTCTAACTGCTGAGATGCGTCCATATCCAAAACATCCTCTGTCTCCAAAAGGGGCTTACTTGGCAGGGTTGTCGAAACGTTATCACCGGCCAACATAGGGTCTTCATTATCCACAGTCAGAAGTTGATTTTGAGCATCGCTAGTTTCGGGACTAGAATCTATAGAATTCAACTTGACATCTGCAACAGGACTTGATGCCTGCTTTTGGTCCTCATTGTGCTGAAAACTTTCATCTTTATGCAGATCATTTAAGATTGAGGAAGATGAGAGGTTCCTCGTAACAGATCGAGGACTTAAATCATAAATAGGTTCATTTGGGTGACTCTCTTCCAGAGATGAACTCGTGACATCAATGTCAGACCTTTCCATCGAGTTAACACGATCCACAAAATAAGTTGTTTCTGAAACTGATTCTGCCACGTCATCTTCTTTCTCATTGTATATTTGCTCACTTGCTTCATCTGATGATGACAGACTCGACTCACTGCTATGTGATCCTTCATCACCCATATTCAACTGAATTCTGGCTACATTCTCAATTCCAAGAAAATCTGATGCTCTTTCTTGTTCATTTGTTACTCCCCTAACAATTATTTCACTCTCATCAAGTCCTTCATCTGCTTTTGGAACTTGAACTGATTCCACATCGCCATCATCTTCAACAGATTCGCTTTCCTGATTGCCATGCTCAGATACATGCTCTCTTATCTCAGTAGTATGTTCACGATCTACTACAGAACCCAGCTCTGCTTCTAAAGAATGGTCATCTTCGTTAAGATCCTTATTTTCATGATCACTAGCTGAAGAAACGGAATCTGTATCAGGTACAGAGCTCCCCTTAGAGTCACTAACTTCACTTATTTGTCTTTGAAAGGAAGAAAAGCCTGCTTGATCAGAAGCAACATGTTCAGGTACAAAATACGGTCTTATATGACTAACATCGTCAGATACATGTTCATGATCTTTTTCAGAAACTGGTTCTGCTTCTAGAGGAAGATCATCTTCAATATTATCCCTATTTTCAAGATCGCCGACAGAAGACACAGACTCCGTATCAGGCACAGAGCTAACCTTAGAGTCACTAAGTCCACTAAATTGTCTTTGAAAATCAGCAAAGCTTCGTTCAGGTACAAAGTACGGTCTTAGCTTAGTTTCTTGCCTCTCGCTTCTAGAGGCCCCAAAAACTGAAGGACCAACATTGAAACTTTCATGCCTACGGAAAAATGGTTCCTTTGGTTGAACTGCAAATTCTTGTTGGAAAGTGTCTCCTACTAAATCAGGTTTCTCTTCACTTGAATCATATGGAAGATCAAACGGGTTCCTTCTTTTTAATAAAATAGAAGGAGCAGACCCGGGAATGTTATCATTTGAATCGTAATCGAATGGATTGATTCTTGCAGTTGAAATTGGAGGAATATTCCATGGAAGATCAGCACTTTCAAAATCTATCAAATTCTTTTCAGCTTGCATCCTCATGGTTTTTCGTGCCCTTCGTCTTGCAATAAGATTCTCCAAACGTCGGTTTCTCTCCATTTCTGATGTTCCTAAGTTCATGAGATTCTTTTGGTCGTATTCTGTCCATAGAATAGCAGATCTCATCTCGTCTTCTTTGTCAATTTGTTTCGATTCTTTATCTTTATCGTCTTCATCATTTCTGACATCCATACCTTCAATGTTTTCAATGCCACCTCCATCATCATCATCATCGTCGTCATTAGACTCGCTACTAGTATCACTTGATTCAAGTGAATGATCCGAAACAGCATCAATCCCATCACGTGACATTAGAGGCACTTCACGAGCTTCATGTTCTTCAGAAAGTAGCGGATGGAGCTCATCCAGCATCGGAATTATATCAGCCATTGATGCATCTGGTGATGAACTTTCTGCAAGATCAGATCCCGAGTCTGATCCTTCATCATCATCATCATCCTCCTCATCATCATCCCCTTCCACACGTTTCCACAACAACCCGGAATTAGTATTCAATGGATCAGGTGATCCCTCCCATAACTTATCATCACTTTCCAACACAATATGTTCATGTTCGTGTTCATGTTCATCCTCGGATTGCTTAAGTGGAGAATAACGACTTCCCAATACTACTTTCTTCTCTTCGTCTAGTAAACGTTCTTGTTGAACTAACACATCATCAACCAAACTAACATCCCTATCACCTTCTACACAAGAATGATCAAACTCATCATCAATAATCGACGTTTTAGCCTCAAACGGCTTCTCCACAACAACCTCATTTCTACTCACATTACTTTCCTCCTCATAACCAAAACTTGCATCTCTCCCAACAATCTCACTATCACTCAAAACCTTACTTTCCGATACCCGACTCTCATACCGATCATTCCTCTTCTCCTTTTCAATTTCGGGCACATTCGGCTGACCAAAACTTAACAAAGTACCAAGCAAAACAAAAGTGGATACAACAACAGGCGAAACAGACACCAAAACCGAAAACAACAAAGGAAATAACCGATACAACCAAAACAAAACAATAAACATACCAACAACAAAGGGATGTTTAGCTACTAATCTACAACACATAACAATTGAACTACCAACATACTTCCTAAATAAATCACCCCCCATAATATATTTATATATATCTAAACTTTACATAAACAGTTTAACAACAAATCAAAAGATGATCAGATAGTTAGTTATCTTAAAAGGGTGTGATCAAGATTCTTAAAAAACCAAGATTTGAATTTTGTAAAAAAGATCACCAACAATAAGTGTTGTTATGTTGAGATTTACTTACTTTAGTTTCTTGTTTTTGGAAAATTTTACAGGTAGACAAAGGGAAAGGGGATCATGGAGTTGGGTGGGGCGGTGCCGAGTAAAAAAAAAAAGGACTGTTTATTTGTTTCAAAGAATACTTTATTTCCGGAAAAGCAGACGATTACCACTGGTCCACTCTCCCACCATGATTATATGAATATATATGAACGAATGATGTGTTTGTGTGTGTGAGTGTGTGTTTTGCTTTTTTGAAAGATAGTTGGAAGGGGGTCTTTGGTTGTGGTTTTGTCAAACTTTGTTTTTTCTTTCAATGTAATGTCGGCATCAAAGACAAATGTGAGAGACTTTTTCAACTGTTTAAGTGTTAAATATATAAGAAAAAAATGTAGTTTAAAAAAAACACTGATTTTATGTCTCATTTTTGTCAATTTTTAAAGTTTTCAAGAAAATAACTAATCAAATCGCAACAAATGTGTTACGATTTGCCTTTTTCCCTTCTAATTTTAGAAGCAAATCGCAACATAGGGTATGTGATCTGACTAAATCGCAAACTTTGACTTGTTGTTTGGTCAAATTACATATTTCGGCTTGCAGACTTTAACTTTCAATTTAGTCAATTTGGTGACTTTGACTTGTAAGTTGACCAATTGCAAGTTAAAGCATGTGATTTGATCAAATCGTGGGCTTTGACATGTGATTTAGTCAACCGCAAGTTTTGATTAAATCACGAGGAACACAAATTTTGCTATTTGGTTGGCTATTTTGTGAATGCTATGTGAAAAAAGGGCTAAAATATGATATTTAGTCGAGTTTTTGGCTAACTAAATTTGTTATATTTATGTATATTGTGATAACTAGTCCTACATTGTAATAAGAATGTACGTATGAGGTCCTTATATGCTTAAATATGTGGGATGTCGTTATCTTCTAAAAGGATTCTTGTGAGTGTGTACGATACTAGAACTTATAACCTATTGGTTGATAAGTCATTACATATCCGCTATGCTCAATAGTAAAGAAGCTTTGCAAAATATGTCTAAAAGAAAAGCTTATTTAATTATTTGAAAAAGGAATATCATTATCTTTATCTATCTAACTATTTTATAAAGCAAATGGTTTATGTCTTAAAATTTGAAAATTTTAAGAATTTTTAAATAAGGTAATTAATTAATACACAATAAATGATATATTATTTCTGATACATATGACCTATGTTTAAATTTCTAGCATGTTTGAAGATTGTAGCAACTTTTATTTTATTTTATTTTTTTTACTATTTATCAAAATTTATTTCAAATGGTTTGGTCTTGGTAAGGTTAACCAACACCAATAAAAAAACGTCAAGATTATAATCCGCTGCAACGAGCAGGTATTCTTCTAGTTATACTAAAAAGGATGAGAGAGGTGTCTTAAACTTTGAAAATTTTAATAACACCTTAAATATGACAATTTGTCTTTACATTGAACCTATACAACTTCACGCATTACGTGGGTAAATTTTCTAATTTTAAAAATCGGATAAATATCTTTTGCTACATTTATATCCAACATCTATGGATGTATGTTTAAATTGCACATGACACTACTCATGAATGAAGAAAACTATTATTGAAGTCCATTTGCAGACCCAACTTCCATAATGACGGGCACACAACTTCATTTCTTGTAGTATATTTATCAAGTTTTTTTTCTTTTATATATTAACTTTTTTCTATTGTTGGTAACTTGATATCTATATTATTATATAAAATATCAAACATTTTTTTTTCTTTTTTCTCAAATTACAGGTTTGAACTATTAAAAATATCATTCACTTCTATTTATTATTTTAAAATCTCTACTTGATGTATATATAATACATTTAATGAAATTAATTTAAAACATCTACCCCTTAATTCCTAAAATAACTACACTACATATTTTTACATCAATAGCCTACACTACTCGCCGTCGCCACCACCACCCGTCGCAGCCACTACTACACCATCGCCGCATCGCGCGAGCAATTCTCTAGTAAATTTGAAAGTATGCAATAAATTTTCTATATAAAGAAATGCTACAATTTACAAAATTAAATATAAAAAATAGTTTACAAACTGATAACATCAGTGGCGAAGCTTGACCAATTTTTTTTAAGGGACGAGTTTTAAAGTATAAAATATATATCTTTAATTTAAAAAGTTTGCTCCAAATAATATATGCTTCTTGTTAAACTAAAAGTGCATCTTTATATATATATATATATATATATATATATATATTATGATTACGTAACTAAAAGATTTAATCAAACACAAAATTTATCAATGTTTCTTAAAAGTAAACTTTTATCTTGACAGCCTTAACATGTAAAAAGAGATAAATGTATATGATAGACTTGATAGCCTTGTTGACCTGGCTTTCATAAAACAAGAAAATTTTGTTTCTTATGCAAGCA
>JAOEHQ010047000.1:0-11128 GCA_025447715.1 Asclepias incarnata
TGGATCCATACCAATGCCACGAGTACACCGAGTCGTCACCCGTTACCGTGGACTTCCAAAATCACAAACATTCCATAGGTTAGCATGAATTAACGCCCACCGGTCTCACATACTCCATGCTAACCCTCATGGTACAATACATGTATAAGAATATACTTACCTTAGCCACAATGTGCAATAATTCCAATAATCAAATCCTTTCAACACCTATTAACATACCATAGTCTCATAAGATTTCTATCCAAATAGTCAAACATGTATCATCTCAATTTCCCAAGGTACCCATTCTAGTGTTTGGCTAAGTAATCACTTTCTCAACACATTTTAAATAACATTACAAATTCCATACTATCAATAATACCATTTCTCATGTCATCTAAATGGTAATAATAACAACCATATATATCAATTATTAGCCAAGCACTAAAATGAATAATCATAGGGAAATTAACTATCCACAAAACTCACCAATACATCAACAAATGCTAGGGTTCTATTAAAATCCCCAAATACCAAAAACCCCCAAATATAAAATATAAATTAATAAGAACCCTGATTTTATAACTAGGAAATAATTAGCATACCTTAATAGAAGATTGAAATACTAAGAATATTGAACTATGAAACTTTCTTCCTTCTTTTCTTGAGTGTGTGTGTCGACACACCTCATCACCATACACTAATTTCTCTCAATTAATTGACCAGAGAAAGATGATATTATTAACTTATTATTTACTAGAGATTTACTTGATTAAGGAAAGAAACATGAATTGAAAAGAACAAGGAATTGAAAGTATTAGGATGAAGAAGGAGTTGGTAGAAGTATGGGTGAATCATCCAGGGAAAAATGGTGGCACACCCCATCTAATGCCACGTTTTCTTTCAAATAAAGTTGGTATTATATCTACTATCCACTAATGTTCCAATTAATTAAGTTCCATAACTCAAAACTAAATACTAAGGAAATTATTTTAAATGTTAAAACTACAATAAAGGTTCATTTAAATACCTTATAAAAATATGGGATGTTACAAAATGCAATTTCAAGCAATGTTTTAAAAACCGAATTTTTTGTCGAACAGGCCAGTCAACCGCACACAGTCGGACCGGTTGAACCGGCCGTTTGGTTTTTTTTTATATTTATTTTTAAAATGCTACTAAACTTGTTACATTTCATTCAAAAATATTATCAAATAATTATAATCTAAAGAAAATATATGTTTTAGTGTTTACAAACAACTAAAAATAACATTAAAGTATACACATCATCATCAAAACTAAAATAAAAATAAAAATTTCAAAACCGGTTTGACCGGTTCAACCGGAAAAACCGGCCAAAATCGAAAAAACCGGCCGATTTGAACCATTGGACCTGACCGCTAAAAAACCGGTCTTAAAAAACCGGTCTCTCGACCGCGAACCGGTCCGACCAGTCGAACTGGCCGGTCCGATCCGGTTTTTAAAAGATTGCAAGGCACAAATGATGGAATTATATACTCTATTATTGAAAATATATGTGAATAGTGTTTTTTTTGTCCTTATATGCCTTTTTAATATAAATAATAGATTTAGTAATTATAAAAGAAAAGGGTGATTTGGTGGAGTGGTTGTGTGCTTGAGGTGTGGGAGAAAAGGGCTTGGGTTCGAATCCCCTCCTCCTCTTTTTTTTTTTTTTGGTTTTTTGGAATGTTTATCCTTTGCACTTTGGTCCCTGCAACTTTTTTTTTTCTTTCAAGCCCCTCCAGTTTTCTTTACTTTGGTCCCTACAACTTTCATTTTTACTTTCAGACCCCTCCATACTTTTTGTTATAATTAACCATTTAAACTCTTTTTTTAACCATTTAAACTTCTTTTTAACATTTGGTTTTTTTTTATACATTTTCTACATTTAACATTTTTATTATATTATATATTCCTTTGTAATTTTTTTAAACATTTGGTTTTTATATTCCCTTTTGTTTTTTTTTTCCAAACTTTTGTATTTGTTTTTTTGTAACATTTAATTTTTTTTAAACATTTGGTTTTTATATTCTCTTTTGTTTTTTTTTCAAACTTTTTTATTTGTTTTTTTGTAACATTTTGTTTTTTTAACATATAATTTGTAACTTTTTGATATTTTTATAACTTTTGTATTTGGTTTTTAACACAAAAAGAAAACAGAACGCGTGGGTGAATATTATATATTCCTTTTGTATTTTTTTTTGTTAACATTAATTTTTTTTATACCTTTTTTACATTTGGTTTTAGTATTTTTTGTTTGAACCCGAACGTGTGAGATTTTTTTAAAATAGTATAAAAAAGTGAACCAACTTTTTACACGCCAAAAACATTCAGCTAAATACCACAACACGCTTCAAACACCGACGCCGCCCAACGGGCGGCGCGTGAACATTCTAGTTATCCATTATTGAAGGTGATTCTTTTTGTATAAGGTCATTATTGAAAAATTTGGTTCAAAAATTTGGGTGGGAGTTTATACACTAGTTTCATTTCCATTCACTAGCAAATGCAGACTTAGTATACTTTCGATGCCTTCTTTCTCGGGCATACATCACCCATAGCACCAATGAAAACATCACGGAGGCAGACACCATGGCTAAACCAATGTAGACCCACTGGCTGTATTTTGTGAGCTCAGGGCAATGATCTTTGTGGATCCCCGTGAATGTATCCCTAACAAAAGAACAATTTAGCAAGGTAACTAGAAACGGGCCGTAGTTTGTCAACCCTGAGCTCACGTTGGCTGCAGCAGACATCTGGTCATACATCATTGGGGTCAACCGCCCCACATTTGTGCATTTATCCTCTGCAGAAACTTGGCATACATAAGCCTTCCATACCTGCAGAGTGCAGATAACATCGTTAAATTGTGCAGTTTGGCTTTTGAGATCAAACTGATGCCTTAATATATTCAAAATTTGAAAAATGATTTATACGATGAATGCTAACAAAGTTTTTTCCCCCCCCAAATTTGATATTAATCTCTGTAAGGTATTTGGAAAATATTACTGAATAAAAAGTGCAAAATTTTAATTAATATTTAAGCTGAAAGTTAGTTATGTTTGATTCAAAAGACAATGTTGCATCCAAAACTTCAGAAAGGCTACCTGGGTTGCATTGCTGGCAGGCAGTTCATCAGTTTGACATTCGCGGTCAGTTTTGTCAGCGTTTAATGGGTTACAAAGGATGGGAACCAACGGGCCTGATTGATTGTAATTGAGGAAACCGCCATAAGGAGGAGGTTTGATGTTTGCTACATTGTTGATGATCTTATTAACTATTTCGACTAACTGAAAAGTGACATCTTTGCTCTGAAACAATGTTTCTTGGGCAGTTTCATTCTCAACACATGGAAGGATATCGTCTAAAGCTGTATGAGCCGTAGGGTTTTGAACCCATTCATCCATTGCAACGCATGTGTCACCCATAACACTAACAACACAATTAGCAAGTGGTTCGTTAGTTTAGTGGAATTGATAAATGGTTATTTTTAGCAATTCAGATTGCTATAACATACTTGTTAAGTGTGACAAATATGCCACACAAGATAAACGTAGCTGTAACAAGAATCCAGCCGAAGACCACCAATCTGCCAACAGAAAATTAGAAATTATGATTTAAAGATGAGTCCATGACATGGAGAAAAAAAGAGAGCAAACAAGCAATGACATATGCCTATGTACTAGTAGAAGCGGAAAAGTGGGTAATGGGTCAAAATGTGTTCAGATGGCCAGATGGGTAATTTTTTAGTACGTGTCCAAATGGTCAGGTTGATCCCATCCACCAACACCTGCTTGTTACTTTTGTTAACTTTTATTATGAAAAACCATATCGTTGGGATAAGGTTTTTTTCAATAATAAGATGATCTGGAGATTTTAAGCATTTAAAAACACTTTAGCACTTTTGGGTCATTTACGAGTTACAATCTGGTTAACCAATTTTACCCGTTTCCACAGGAGGCAAGTTCTATAATTAATCTGTTTGACTCGGTGGTGTTCATATACCACTCAAAAATACCCATTTTACCCATATCTAAATAAGTGAAACTTTATAAATTTATCTGTTTGGCCCGAAGGAGTTCATATACAACCCGAATAAACCCATTGTAGGTTGAAATTGTCACTGCTCATGATCATCACTCACATGTAAACTAGAACCTGCAAGCCGAAAATGGAGAGCACTGCAATCAACATTCAAGAACCTGAGTTGTTCATATGTGTATTCAAGTTTAAAACATTAAAACTTTAGAACTTTAGGCTTTAAATAAACAAGCAGGATGGGTAAAAAATTTAAAAGGTAAAACCTTGACGCTTAAAATACAGAATGAAAAGTTCACGATCTCCAAAAGATGATATTGATATGTAATAAATACAAAAGCTCAAAGAACCATAAAATCACTAAATGATGGGATCTTTAGGTTTACAAAAACCAAAAGAGCTATAATAAGCGAAAAATCTTTGAGTAACATTAGGTTTTAGGCATAAAATACCAAGAGAAACTGCAAAAGAAGGTATAAAAACCTCTGGAAGGCAGGTTTTTTATGAAAGCAAGAAGATCTAAAAAACATTAAATAACTAAAATATGGTAACTTTAAGCTTACAAAAACCAAGAAGAGCTACGAGAAGCATAACAGCAGCAATAATTATAAGAGTAAGCCTCCTGCAGCAAATATGTAATATTGTAATGTTAGCACAAGTCTAATTTCACATAACTGATATTTGAAAGAATCCATTGTTCTCATAAACCATTTACTTACACAGAATTCAAAACTTCTTGTATATCCTTTTCATTTCTTTTGGTCTCAAACTCAAGTTCTCTAGCAGCTTTAGTTACCATTCTATCAACACGATCAATGTTATTCTTTATATCTGCAGGTAAAGAAGCTTGCTCAACTCCAATACCTTTTGCTGTATCCAGAATCTCCAACACATTGTTGAGATTATGACTTGTATCTTTGGATTGCCTCACAACGTAGTCCAATGTATCTGTAGTACTATTATGAAACTTCCCTTGACCCATGTAAAGAATCACACATCCAACACTGAAAATGCAGATTACACCAACAATGAAAATTCACATTACACACCCAGATAATTTATCGAGCCTACATTTGGCAATAGTGACCCATTTGATAATGAATGAGTTTTATCTTTAATGAACCAAACAGGTAAAAATATAAAAAAACTAGCTCAAAAGGAATCTGGTCAAATAGGCCAAAACTCTCCCTAGGTATAGTTTTAATGCATAATAGTGATAAAACCTTCTAAGTCAATTTTACTCAGAAAGAGAAGTTATAAAAAAAAAAAAATTGTAAACATATTTGACCAGCCAATTATTAACAGGAAGATTAAACATGTCACAATAGGTTTTTGGGCAAATTCAGCCCGACCTCTACAATAAAATACTTTTTTCACCCGTTACTTAATCCGCCTAACCCGTTCATTTTGCCACCTCTAATCAACCAAAGAGTTTCTCACATTGCAGCGGCGGTGAAGAGGGTAAGGAAGGCAAGAGAGAGTGCATAAACAGTTCTTGAGTAGTCGTACTTGACTTTCCGGCAACAGCAGTAATAACTACATATTAGGAGCAAGGCTATGCCAAACCCCACAAACCAGATTGTAGCAATGATAAACAAGGGTGCAGCAGAATATGATACAGACTGCATAAATATAAGTTTGCTTTAGAGGAAATAACACAGCAAGAACCAACGCTAGACTACATATTGGTACGTACAGGTTCAGTAAGATGTCAAAATGGGTTTAGTTGAAAATTAAAATAATTCGCTCTTTAGTACATGCCAAGATTGTTTAGTTGGGTTGACCCACGCACATCTTCTTGTCATTTGTTTTGAATGACAGATGTTTCCACACTACGCAATTATGCACACCTTTCTCCTATGGGACTCGAACCAACCTCACAAATACACTAAGCCAAAGGCCTTTTTGGTCTTTTATTTCTGGGTTAATAATGGTTTAGTTCTCTAAGTTTCAACTTTTTGGCGTTTTAACGAAGTTTTTTCTCATATGATTTAATCCTCCAAGTTTCAGAAATTTGGTGGTTTAAACTACCAAAAAGCTCTAATGTGTGTACCATATGATTTAATACACCTTTAATAAGCCTGTGGTTTTTTCCCATATGATTTAACCCACCTTTAATAAGTCTATGGTAGGTTATAAACTACCAAAAAGCTCTAATGTGTGTACCATATAACTATAAAGCTCTAATGTATGTATCATACAACCATAAAAAGCTTTAATGTGAGTATCAAAAAAACTCTAATGTGGGTATTATGATCTCACATTAGAGTTTTTCGTAGGTAATATCCCAAGTTAGACATTTTTAAGAGTAGATACCCGCTAAAGCTTTTTTGCCGTAGTTAGATACCTTTTCAAGCTAATACGGAGTAATAAACTTTATCTTTTGCAATGATTTTACCCCTTTGAATTATCTAGTTTAATTCTCTAACTTTCAAAAGTTTGTATGATCGTTTGTAAGGTTTAACAAATAAGTCAACACAAACTTACAGGATTAAATCATGGAAAAAACACTTACGAATTAAACGCCAAAAAAGTTATAAACTTAACGAATTAAACGATATTATTACAACAATGATCCAAGTACTTGAATAAAACTTACAGAGAAATAATGATGATCACTAATATTCCAACCACCAATGTAATACTTAAAATCATTCAGAGGGTCTTTTCTCCTTGTTCTTTTTTCAGCCAAAACCATAGACCAATTCTTACCACCATTACTCCCCACTTCAAGAGCAGACCTCACCGAAATAACTCGAGACCCACCATCAACAACCACTCCATGAACAACCACAGTTAGTAACATAAACAACAATGATTTGAGTGAGAACATGTTTTTATTTTTATTTTTAACAACTTTATTGATGACTATTTTTTGTGGATGTTGGGGTTTCGATATTTTGTATAACAAAAATGGAAAATTGGTTAACAAAATTAATGCAAGATTATGTCTTAATGAGCTGAATTAATGGAGATGATCGCTTGGTATCTTTTTTAGCTAGTGTTTTTGTATGTTTGGGCCGACTTTTGGTTTGATTCCTATTTATAGTGTTATGTCACACTCTTTATAGACGTTATCTTCAAACCTTTTTAAGTCATAATAGTCATTGTTTGAAAATGAAAAAGTTTATCTTGTTTGAAAATCGTAAGTAAAACCATGCATTATTTCAAACAATATTTTCATATAATAATTTGTTATTCAGAAAGACATATAACACCTAATGACTCACACATGTGTATTAGGACTTGAACTTACTATCTTATAGTTGACAGGCTTACTCCTAACCCGTTGATTAATAATTTGTTATTACTATGATTCATATTTTATTTTTTAAAACATTTTCTAAGTTGTTTCTTTTAAATAATATGTGTTTTTTTAATGATAGATAAAAAAAAAAGACATATTTTTGATTTAGTATACGTAATATACTTACAAAAGTCTACTACTATGATATTCCAAATTATGGTACTTTATGCTTTCAAATTACTATGAGACTTCTGCATCGTAGGTTATGTAAATTCTTTGAAACGTTTGGTTATTGACAAGCCATTGGATAAGGGAGATGATATATTTACCATATAATTTGATACATCTACCACAGTGATGCATTGATAACTTGTACAGTCTGCTGTATAAGTTGTACATAATAGTAAAAATATCAAAAAGAATGGTACGAATATCATTTCCCATTGGATAAACCTATAAGATTTGCAAATAAAATTTGAAATTTTGGGGCATGCAAACGTATTTAACTCCAAGAAAGTTATCTAACATGAATAGTTAATCTAGCACAAATAGTTAGTATAACTAAATATATATATATATATGGGAAGGTTACTATGCGAAGTGTCTTAAAATGCGAAATGTGTGAAGTTTTTTTTTTTTATACAGTTGCTGCCATCACCATGAGCCTTCCTCCCCACTACCTCCCACCACCACCACCATCACCGGAAACTGTGATACGGTACGAACGTAGCCCGCACGTTGTTTTAAAATCTTTTGTTACATTTGTTTTAAAACAAAGAGACTATGCCCGCACGTTGACGCGATTATCTTTTTTCTAATCTAAAAGGTAGTTGATCGCAATATAAAGCTTTATATTAAAGCAAACAATGACACTTTGATTGATATAATGTCATATACGAACATAACATATAATAATACTTTTATTAATACAAATAACAGCATTTGGATAACGATAATATAATGTCTTATGAACACTTACATTAACCATAACAATGATACTTTGATAATAGTTAATAATATCTTACTATATATGAGATAACAACATAATATATAATAATAGTTTTTTTAATGCAAATAACGACTATGAAAATAATGATAAAATATGTTATTATAAGACAAATACCAACATAACATATAACAATAATATGAATAATAACAATGTACAAATAAATAAAGGAACACAAAATAAAATTGTGGTTCTATTAATGAAAACGACGACGTTTCAATAACATTATTGACATTTCAATAACATTAAAAAAAGAAAGTTGGCAGGTAACAAAAATCATATACCAATATAAACTTTTCATACACATCGTTGTATACCAACATAAGATATAATAATCATTTGCACATTTAATTATATAAAGTGAAAAACAAATGAAAGCATAATATCCAACGTATTCATTTTATGTAAAAAACATGACCCAAAAAGAGAAGGTAAAACCAATAAATAAATAAATAAATAAATAATCATCAAAAGTATATCGGATAAACTCTTTAATGAAAGATGACGGAATTTTAAAACTATCCATATTTTTTTCCATCTAACGATGTATGTTTTTTGAGAGAAAATTTTTTTAATGAATTTAATAAATATTGTTATTGTTTTATTTTGCAATACTATACATAAATTTGGACCCCGTGAATAAAATTTGATCTATTTACATTTACATTTGAAATGCTATACACAAGTGGATGGTTATAACCAACCTTTACATTTGAAAACTGAAACTGTAATGGACGTGTAACGCGTATGCTTTTGCTTTCTTTTTTTTTTTTTTTTTTTTCTTTTCATTTTTAGATTTATAAATTATAATCAATGATAATTATGGATTTTTCTAATGACAGCCCTAAGGGCTGTCAATAACCTGCATAAAAAACTTGTACCTTCCATATCAAAGCCCACCCCCTGAATTTTATGGTAAAAATACAACTATTTTATACACGTTAATGACAGCCCTTAGGGCTGTCATTAGCAAAACCCTATTCTTTTGCCAACAAAATATCACAATATGCAAACATTGTATAACCTTAAAAATACTTTACTATTATATGTATTAAATAACACGTACAATATGTTATCATTTAAGATTGAACATTTGATTTTTTATAGCTAATTCTAGAGTTTGAGGCTTTGAGCCCATATTGCAAGTATGCCCTCGGCCTAAAATGGGTGTGGCCCTCGTCCCCTTATTTTTTTCTATAAAGTCGAGAGAAAAATTGAATTATTCTTTACATAGATGGTAGGCCTCTTATATTGGCTATTTGCCTATGTTTGCCAAGGAGTTTATTAAAGCTTTTGGAGCTTTTTTAGCTTTTTTTAAAGAAAAACTTCAATCAAATAATAGGTCTCGTTTGATTACAGAAGATTAAAGCTCTTAAAGCTCTTAGTTTGAAACAAAAAACTCTTAATCCAAAAGATAATTAAATAAGTGTTTTAATTTTTGGTGAAGCTTTTGACAAATAAGTTACTTAAATACCCCTTTTTAGCATATACCGTTAACTAAATCGAAAAAAGAAAAACTTGTTGTTTGGTAAACTAAAATTCAGTATAGTTCATCGGTTTTTCGGATCAATGCAAAACACATCCTTGGTCTTAACGGCGGAACCAGGATTTGATTTTAGAGGGGGATCGGTTGCTTGATTGGAAAAAGCCAATTAAAAAAAGTTATGTTAATATAACCATTAGAATGAAAATTTGTATAAGAAGTTTTGTTGATTGGAGGGGTCCGAGCACCCTCTAACCCCCTCCAACTAGCTCCGTATATGCTTGGTCCCAACCATTTGTCACAAGTTGCAACATGTAATGTCGTTCACGAGAATCTAGTAAAAAGGTCCCCAGTTGATATGTCAAGTCACCATCGGCTTCAAACTTCGTTCCTTTTACAAACTTGTTTAGCATTTCTTCTCTTTAAGTCACTCAAAGCCATTAAGCCAAATGCGTATTTGGGATATTCTGGTAGTTCCTACTTTCTACACGGATCGGTCCATGGACTTTAACTACCTTTTCTAGTCATCCAGCCCAAAGTCTTTGTTGTTTATAACCTATTAACCTTCCTTTTATTAATCTTAATTAAAACTGTGGCCCATTGGGCCTTTTCATATGGGTAGACAGGGTAGTGAGCCTGATTTGGGTTGGCTGCCTGGCTGGCTTGCTTACTTGCTTATACCTCTCCATTCAATTTGCCCAATTTGGTGAAGTAATTATAGTACTTTTGTCCTGTTAAACCATCACCATGATGACATGATCTCAAGATGAAGTCAGTGAGACCTCACTAAATGTATGACCCCATTAACTGTTTATAATAAAACTCTTCAACTTTTAGTTGTATGATGAGAATATGATATATGTTTTTATTTACCAACAACTTGTCAAATGCACTATAGGAACAAAGTGAGATATCGAAAGTCAATATATTTATCCAAGAGCAAAAAGGTGGGTAACATGTAAAAAAAGTGCTTATTGTTTCATAGACTTTAAAATAAATAAAATGTGTAATTGAAAATATATATTAGCTTTCTGATACGTAGCTAAGTTGCTTAAAGGGTAGAATAATTTTGTCAATTCCATATAATTAGGTTAGGTGCTCAATCCTTGTAGTCGACACCACTCTATCAATTTGTTGCTTAATCAACTCGATTTACCTCTCACGTGGCCGGTCAAAAATTTCGAAAATAAACCTTTTGCCTTTTTCATGTAATCATATATATTTGTTGAATAATTTAATGCTCGATTAAAACTTGCTAACTTATTTTAGTAAAACTTAGAGTTAATTGCAAGATTGGTCCCTGTGGTTTGTCCGTTTTAGCAAGGGGGGTCCCTTTTTGAGAATGCTAGCAATG
>JAOEHQ010047001.1:0-11127 GCA_025447715.1 Asclepias incarnata
ATCACCTTTTGATGCATGTATTGAATGAAGTTTACGAATTTCATATACACTATAATTTATTTTATTTTTATATCATCTAAGACCGCGCGACATTGCTAGTAAAATAACAAATCACGGGAACGGTTTTTGTAATTTACTCTAAAAAAAAATCTTAAATCAAAAGGCGAGGCATATCATGAAGGCGATTTTAAAAACCATGTGATTTCTACGGTATCCCGTAATTCAGAAACTGAACCGATACTGCACAAATTACCATAAATCTCCATACCTTGAAAAACTTTATTATTTTATTTTGACACTGCTTTTAAAGGGTTCCATCTTACACCAATTTTGGGATTGCATGGATTGCTTTTCAAAGAATACAAAGTCGTTTACTTACTTGGAACGACGTCAACACAATATCAAATCAAATTGTAACAAACGTTGTCTAATTAGTGGCATCTTATATTATCTTATATATACAGCAAAAAGAAACCATACACATTTACTTTTAACATCTATTTTCTGGTATTACAAACCATTTTACATCCATGGTTGATCAACACACATATATATATATATATATGTTGTCGTTTTATACGTTACTGCATATGCATCCATATGCCATTAATTCAAATTGAAAATTCTACGAAACGCTTTACTGGTTCATGTATTGAACCATCCAAGGGGGCATGACCGTAGATGGTTGACCTTGTCTTGGGTTTTCTTCTACTTCCCCATCGCCTCCTGCCATGTATGAGTCACTGCATGCGTATATAAACATACGCTCCATTAGGTAGGTTGAGGTGTATATATGTTTATGTTAAGTTTCATGACTGTAAACAAGAAATGAGTATCGTTACCAGTTGTTCAAATTATTCAACTGAAATGAGGGCATCATCCCATGGTTCTGCAGCTCTAACTCATGGCGTGCTACTTCTTTCTCTTGTTCCTTGATCTGCATTGTTTTATCTACTTCATAAGGCATTGTAAACAACAAATGAGTATCATTACCAGTTGCTTAAATATTAATTATTTACCTGCTTAGAAAGCAAGTTGTTTTGATCCTGCAAATCTTTGTCCTGTGGATACATCATACATGTTTGTGTTTATCAGTTTTTCTTCCTTTTTCTTTATAAGGAAAATATCCACACATAAGTACATAACCGCACATAACTATTTAGAGTTTGTCCACAATAGAAGTATAACCCAAAACCAATTGGTCGATAAGTCACCATTCCTCTTATCCTAAATCCTTGTCAAGTAAAGATACAGACTTTCAGATGTTCGTGTAATCGTGTCCTTTTGTCGTACTTCTAAAAGTAAATCTCGGACCTACTTAATAAAGCTTGGCATTTCTACCAAATGTGAAAATGGGCATACCTTCTTTTGGAGCTGAGAAATGGATTCAAGCATGACCTGATTCTGCAAATAACAGAAGCTCGGTTTAACACTTTCACAAAGCAAAGCTCCAGTAAAGTAATTTCAGGGGCCCCGTTATACGATATTCAAAGCAAAGAAAATATAATAATAATCATAGTCATATATTCCATATAACTGACATAAAAAGAAATGGAAGTGACATGTACACAAAACAGTTTTGCCATAAACGATAAACTCATCGTTCACCTGGATGTACGATGTGTACATCTTGTAAATGGACAAACGTTGTGTACATCATAAAATGAAGATGGGACCCACATAACAAAAACAAGATGAAGCACAATATTTGAAATGTCTTACCTTTTTTGACCTAATGTTTTTGAGAGCTGTATCAAGTTGCTGCTCCAGACTTTGAAGCTCTTTGAGGTTCAAGGAATCAAGTTCTTCTCCCAGGAAATGCCTTTAAAAATATCAAACATGTTTTACCATAACTGAGAAAATCTTGCATGATTTGAAGTTCAAACTTTGAACATTTTTATTACATATTTCTTGCAAATACCTTTGGGTTTTCTGCAATTGCTCAATTCTAGTTTTGAGCTTGGCATGTTCCAGAGACCAATTTCCCTACAAGTATTCATGAAATCCTTCAGGCTTGATTTTGTGGATATACTTGAAACCAAAAAAAATGAACATTAACCAGCAATAATTTAAACATACATGTGATTGATTATGAGCTGGATTAAGTTGCATCTCTGAATTCGAGTACCTTTCGTACCTCTCAATGATCCTTTCCATTCTGTTGCTAATAAAAAGGAGTAAAAGTAGGATGTAAAAGCAATTCAAATGAAACAAAATTTCAAGCAAACAAACAAATGAAATGAGCGTTGGCAGCCTGCATTTCCTCTTAGTAGTGTGATTTTTAGGTAAACCACACTTGCTAAAAAGCATGCATAGGTAACTACAATTGAACTGGAACGTACCAAGTTCTAACAAAATTCTGGTAATTCAAAATGGAACAATTAAAATGTAAAACTTACCAAGACGTCATCGAATGTTTTTCAATCAATTCAATATACTCGGGGTAAAAGACAGTGTAGTTTAAATGAAAGGAGTAAAACCTACACTGAGTATATGTTAAAAGAGAGTTTTAGGTTCTTTTGAAAAGAAGAAAAACCTTGCCAACTTATCAAATGAAATTACTTATAAAGTCTACACTAAGGCACATTTTGGCTTAAGAAATTGTAAGAAGACAAATAATGGCTCGAGAATGTATAATCAGGGACGGCCCTAAGGAAGTTTGAGCCTAGAACGAGGCAAAAAAAACCCCTATCCTAGGAACAAGAAATTCAAAATTAAAAACCAAAATACGCGCGTATGTAACATCTTAGTACCTAACGTCTTAATTACTCGATCAAAATGCTCATAGTTAATTATTAACGATAAAGATATTGTATAACATATGATATATATATATATATATATATATATATATATATATATAAGAGTTAATTGCACAAATCATCCTTGTGGTTTGTACACTTTCGTGGTTTTCATCCCTCTAAGTTTTTTTTTAGTGGATTTCGTCAAATTCAAACTTTTTTAGCACCTTACATCCTTTTGAGGGATGAAAACCACGAAAGTGTTCAAAACATTTTTAGCACCTTACATCCCTCAAAAGAATGTAAAATGCTAAAAAAGTTTGGATTTTGGACGAAATCCATTATAAAAAACTTAGAGGGATGAAAATCACGAAACTACGCAAACCACATGGATGATTTGTACAATTAACTCTTTTGTATTTTTACATTCTGCTACTGAAAAAGAAAATTAAAAATAGAAAATGAATGCAGGTGGTAAATTAAAAACATACCTGTTCTAGGAGGTCGGTGTCTGAGTGTACGTATTTGAGCAAAGGAGAATCCGAGTGACCTTTTGTAAACATTCTCATATTTGGGCAACTATGTATCTCAACTCTATCCAATACAGGCCATTGGAAGTCATTCGTACCCAAGAAAAAACTCTCTAGATTATGTAGACTATATAATTCTAGAGACTTGAGGCATGGGAAGACCACAACTTGATGATCAGAAGATGATGATGTTGTTGTGTGGTTTCCATCTTCCTTGACAATCACTCGGATATCATCGCAGCATGATATTTTTAAATATTGGAGTTTGGTGAGACTTTGAAGAGTGGAAAATGGGAATACATCTCTCAAAAGGGGACAGTTAAAGATATGCAAGCGCCTTAGATTACGCAAATCAGGAAGAGTCGTAGTAGTATTTGTTAATGATGACACAACACCACTACTACTTGTATTATTATTATTATTATCATCACCTGCGACACTTCCTTCCCCTGGCCTACAACTACTACTACTACTACTTGTGACATCATTAACCACCACCTTTTCGATTTCGAATACCTCTTTCATTGAATCACAGTCCCATATTTCCAATGTTTCGAGATATTGCATGTGCCCTAATGCATCGGATGGAATCGCACTTGAGAGCGCACTGCACTCCTCTATCCGTATATATGTGCAGTATTGGCACAAAGACCACCGAAGAGCAATAGCTTCTTCTTCTTCTGGCTGCATATCTTAAATCAATCAATCAATGTGTAGCTTTAATTTTAAACTTCACCCTTTAACTTATTGCAACTTACTATTATTTTTTTTTTCACTGATATTAATATTATTATGATGTTATAATTATTTTCTATGACTATTATATTTATTATATTAATATTAATATTAATCATTAATCATTAATCAATAAATTATTATAAATATTGTTATTAGTTATAATTAGTGATCTAAATTTTGTAAATTATTTGACAAACAATAGCTTTTTTTTATTTTTCTTTCGAATGTAGACTTATTTCATTAATTTTTTTAAATTATGAATATTTAATTTCTCACAACTTTGTAAGGAATTTACGACGAAATATATGTAAAATTAAACATTGACGGAATATATGTTACCTGGAATTGATTATAGATGGAAGTGCAGCTACCGCAACCACCACCAATATGTTGTAGACTTTTTGGCCGCATGAGGTTGAGTGTCTCAAGTATTGGAAAAAAAGTGACGTTTGTGTGGTTGGAAGTAGATGTAGCCAATTCTTCATCTTCGTCATCTCTGTTTGAAACAATTTCTTCCATAACTTCACAATCCACTACATTGACATGCTTTAAGTTTGAGAGAAATTTGAACATGAGGGGTGAAAACAAATACTTAATGCTTTTGCAATCTTGTAAGGTTATTTTTGTGAGGTTCTGGCAAAAGGATTTTGGTTGTTGAAGAATGAAGAATTGATTCCAATTGAACTTCCACACATGACTCATGCTATCCATACGCCTCAAAGTTAAATCCTTTAGGGAGGGAAGTAGTCGATAATAATTAGTTTGAGAAGCTGACAATTCTCCACTACTTACACTCTCTATGTCAAACACCACTTGTGCCTCTCTATCATTTTGCAAAGAAAGTGTATGAAGTTCATGGAATGTATGTGTGAGATGAGATGAGAATGCAATATCCCTGGATATAACGTGATCCTGCACATATCTCAACAACAATCGTAATTAGCAATCTTACTAGACTAAAAAAGAATTTATTGCATACATACATATATATATATATACATAGGTTTTGGTTAAAATAAAACAAGTATTAAAGTAAAACAAATAAAACAACATTTTTCTCTTAACTGAAAATCGTCGTGCATCATGAAAATCTTCGTGCATCAGAGTATATACTTGTGCTCTATGAATCTTCGTGCATCAATTTTATCATGATCCAATAGTCAAGATCTTATCCTATTTGTTTTACTTTAATACTTATTTTACAATAACCAACCCCTATATATATATATTTTAAAATTTTGCATCCTTCAAAAATTTGTACCCAGACCGAGAATCAGGTTTACACACCCTTTAGGCCTCCTCGGGTAATGACTTAAAGATCATAAACTCAAAAATTGTATTTGTGTATTCTCCAACATATTGTTAAAGACACTTTAGTTCACGTATACATTGGTTTCTTGACAATGTATGGTTCTATGCATCCTTATTTGTCAAGTATTGAGTTTTAATTTCATGCATGTTATGACATTAGAGCAAGTAATTAATGTCCTCATTATTGTAGAAGTTAAAGATTTGGATTGTTAAAGTTTATTGGAATATCTTAAGGGTTTTGCTAATGACAGTCTTTAAGGCTGTCATTAACGTGCATAAAATAGTTGTACTTTTACCATAAAATAGTTGTACTTTTACCATAAAATACAAGTTTTTTATGCAGGTTATTGACAGCCCTAAGGGCTGTCATTAAAAAAATCCCTTAGTTAATACTTGAAGTTTATTGAAATAGTCATAGAAATTATTATTATTATTATTATTATTATTTTTGCGACGAAAAAATAGCTGCAAGTTTTTTTTGTTTGACTATCAAAGTCAAAAAGTGCACTTTTTTTGTTGTTGTTTTTTGCAATGAAACCCTTTCGCCGGCAAAAAAAATTCGTCGCAAAAAACTTGTTTCCTTGTAGTGTTAAGACCCAACCAATCTCATTGCTTTGATCTTGGGGCTACAAATGAACAAAGCATTCACCAACAGTTCATGAAATCGCTCGACGTGAAGTTTTCTTATGCTCATTTATTTAGTAAATGAACGAACATGAACATAATTTCTCGTCTGTTTAGTTAAATAAACGCGATCATATGTCTCGTTCGTTTGTTAACATTCACGGAAACCTTCGTTTATGTTCGTTCATTTATGTCTGTATATGTTTGTTCCATATGTTTATTTATATCTATATTTAAAAATCACATTTAACTATATTTCTATTTAAACATGTTTAGTATATAAAAGTTTGATATTTTGAGATCTTTGGATTACTCATAACGTTGGTTTTTATAATATATAATATATATCTATAGGGAAAATGATGTAAGTTACGTGTTTTCAAGTGTAAATAGAGAATTATATGTGTGTGTTTAAAATAGTTGAGGACTTCAAATATAAATTCATTTTTCAACGTTTACCCTAATAGCACCTAAGCTAAATATTAGTGTTTTATATTTAAAGTTTGTTTAAGATGGTACTACTGAAAATATAAATCAAGTTTCCATTGTTTTGTTCGTTGATCTTTGTTTGTGCATGTTTATGCTCGTTTAATTAACATTTAAATGAACGAGCATAAACGACATAAACAAACTTATCAAAGAGCATTTGGCGCAAACCATCCCTACCCCAAATTTAACCTCAATGAACGAGGATAGTTTAGTTAGCCTGGATTGCGTTGTTTCATAAGAGCAAGGTTGGTAGGCAAGTGACTTAGTTAGAACATGAAGACATGGAGCAGTTAGAGCAAATAAACAATCGTTGAAGGGTACCCAAGAGCATTTGGCGCAAAACACACCCCTACCCCAAGTTTAACCTCAATGAACGAGGCTAGTTTTGTTAGCCTGGATTCGGTTGTTTCGTAAGAGCAAGGTTGGTAGGCATGCAGTTGCGTGTTGTGGATGTTTCTTGATCTTTGATCCATTTTCATAACCACTTGATCTGCCTTTTGCCTCATCACCTTGAACACCATCTCCACTGACTGAAACAAAACATGCTTCGTCTTTTGGTTGTACTAGAAACCCTTACGGGTGATCTCAAGTGAACCCTGGAATCCCCCTTTTGGTTTTCAGGAAAAAACCCACTTGAGATCACCCCTAAGGTTTTCTCGTAGAACCAAAAGGCGAAGCATGTTTTGTTTTAGTTAGTGGAGATGATGTTCAAGGTGATGAGGCAAAAGGCGGATCAAGTGGTTATGAAAATGGATCAAGGATCAGGAAACATCCACAACACGCAACTGCAATGTGCTTAGCTCCACATCTTCAAGGATGAATTTTGTTATTGAATCAAGTTCTCAATCGATAACACAGTCACAGGTGTTACACATTATTTCTTTTTTGTTTCTCTCTCAGCATTTTAAAAATATATACAACAAGGTTTTTTTAGAAGGTCTAAAGGAAAAGTAAAAAAGATGGCACCAAGAGGAAGACCTCCAAAGGTTTGGTTTTGATGAATCTTTTTTTGTGTTTTTATGAATCTTTTTGTTGTTATATGATGACCCATTTGTGTTTCTTGAATTGATTTTGTAGCGTGTTTCTCGAATGTATGTAGCCTTTGATGCAATGGCACCGCTTGAGTTTAGTGAAAAGGTTGTTGTAGCTAAGATGAAAGAGCTACTCAAGGTATACTATTTCCTCTATTTGTATTTTGGTATCATAATCATCATAAAGTTTTGCTTTTTTTTTTCTACAACAACGATATCTGATTCTGTCAAGATGGGTTGTTTTTCATTTTTGGATTTGGTTCTCATGAATAAGCAAATGAGCACTTGATAAGTGTTTGGGTAAGCTTATTGTATTTCGATAATGCAATTTGAAACTTGGATATTAGATGTAATAGTGGTATAAAAAGGGATTTAGAACCGTCACAAGTACTGTATATTTGTTCCTTTTTACAAATGTTTGTTTCTTTTATTAAGTAATTGTTCCTTCTCATTTGTTCCTTTTTATAAGTGATTGTAAGAAAAACTGAAAAACCATAAAAAAAGAAAGAAAAAGGATTTGTTGGCCAAACCCAAAAATGAAAACCAACCCATCTTGACAGAATCAGATATCTTTGTTGTAGAAAAAAAGGCTAAACTTTATGATGATGATGATACCAAAATACAAATAGAGGAAATAGTTTACCTTGAGTAGCTCTTTCATCTTACTACAACAATGTAACACCCCATCATGGCGGAAACATGGGATGCCACGTAAAGCACATCACGACATGGAATTACATAGATACATCTATATGAACAAGTACTCGAACAAGTACCAACCACAATCATTTCATAAGAATACGCACAATATCACTACAAAATTTTAAAACTTATAAATGTTACTATGCATTCTAGTGCGTGATTACAAACGCTAAACCCCTTAAGAAGGGTGCCTTCGAGTCTCGTGCTCGCGGAAATGATAAGTCAATCAAGGAACGCTATCCTACAAAAAAGTGCGCCGTCCCTTGATTCAAAATTTCCTGCTCTATGCCACGTCATGCTCGCCTAGCATGATCCCCTGAAAAACATACTAAAACAAGTCAACACGAGGTTGGTGAGTTCGTAGGTTTTAGTCGTAAGAATACGTCCAGTCATGAAAGCCTTTGTCGATAATAGTGTGTACAATAAACAGAGCAATAGAGTTACTTACAGTACAGTCTCAACCACACAATTTAAGCACATAAACCTCAACTAAGTCTACACATATTGGTCGGGACCGGTACCGGGAGCACACCCCAAATGGTACCGACATACAATCCCACGAACACATGGCCATCTTGGTACCAAGATCGAACACGTTCAAAAATCTCCTGAAACACATGCATGGATACGTACAGTAACTCTATACGAACAACTCAAACAATATATTGTACACAAGGAAAGTAATTATCGACATTTTGTTAGAAAGATTAAGTATGCTTTTCACCCCTGAAAATCATTAAAAGAAAGGGGCTACGAAACTCACCTGAAAATATTTGAGTTAATATAAGTCAAAAGTATAAAGTCTTACACAACAAAGTCTCGCACACAACTGTCAATCACGTCCAACTGAAACACAAGCCAAATGATAAGTACTCGTACACGAACTAATAATCAAGCCTAAACTAGTGTCATTAGAAATGCCATTGAACTCGCGCACAAGGTTTGTCTCGTACATTTAAGGTTTATCGAAAAGTCCTTTAAGTCACATAATGTGTTGCTTTTAAACCTTAGTTCATGTCATTAAGTCCGTTATGTCAAGTTTTTAACTTTCAAATCATCTTGTCCAATGTTAAGTCATTTAGTCTTACGAGAGCGATTTAAACCGATAAGGAACGAACAACGGACATCTAAATACGCTCGAAAAGTCAAATTTCAGTACAAACACGCGTTGACCAAGTCAACCACGCGCGCATTTGACCCAATCATACTTGCACTTGACCAGATCTCAATCACGCACGATTTTGCTCAAAAACGTCCAACAATTCAACACTAAAACGACTCGGTTTTTGCTCAAACATGAAGGACAATACTTAGGGAACATCAAGGAACGATTTAGACTCGAAAACAACGCGATTTAGACTCGAAAAACTCAAAAACGTGTTCAATACACATTCACGCGCGTTTTTGGGAAATCACAGCACGTTTTTGGCTTGAATCATACGAAAACGACTCGTTTCATGGCTAGAAATCGACCCAAGTGATAGATAAGCATGTTCCCTAGAGTTTTGATATGAAAAACGACCCGAACATTCGATTTTAAGGCTCAATTTCGCGGATTACAAGGAAAACCGGGTTTGAAAATTTTTGTAAGGATTTTCGAGATTAACAAGGCATTTCTAGGAGGAATCGAGTGATTGATAACATGAAACACTTACACAACGATCCACAATCGAGATTTGTTCAAAGATTAGAGAGAAATTTCTAGAGAGAGAGTGTGTGTTCTTGGAAAATGAAGGAAGGAAAGAACGGGGAGGGGTTTTGTTGCTACCCAAAACACTCTCGCGGGGATTGACGGTTTCTTTCGGAAAATGATTCGTTTGATAAAATCCTTTGACTCGAGACTCATAAAAACATTTAGTCAGCTTCAATGAATATATTTTTCAATTACCTTCAAAACGAATATAAACTTGACTATTTTTGGCATTCATAAAATAAATACATTTTATTTTAAAATGGTTTGCATTTTAACTTGGCATTTCCGTAGACAACAAGTATTCCTTTACGAACTCGAACTCTCACGTCCACATCACAACGCTAATTATACAAAAACTTAATTAAAAACGAACTCGCACTTAACTTCCACTTAAGCAACACTCGCGAATCCACAATCTCAACTACTTATACATACATAATAAGTCATTCAACGATCGAAATCATTATTCAACATTATATAAAGTCAATTGTCCAGAATTATTACAACGACGACGAACTAGATCACGATCGAACAGGACGCTCAGGTGCGGTTGTCACAAACAACCTTTTCACTAAACCCAAACGGTACCATTGCATCAACGGCTGCATACATTCGAGAAGCACACTACAAAATCAATTCAGAAAACACAAATGGGTCATCATATAACAACAAAAAGATTCATAAAAACACAAAAAAGATTCATCAAAAACTGTAAAAACCAAACCTTTGGAAGTCTTCCTCTTGGTGCCATCTTTTTTTCTTTTCCTTTAAACCTTCAAATGGGTCTTAATTTAACTCTAATTTCCCAACACTTTTTAACTTGCCATCTAGAACATAAGATGCAGACACATCTACCAAAGTCTTAACAACTGTAACTAAAATCCAACAATTTGTTCAAACAATAAGATCCCACAAGCAGACATCACAGCTTCATGGTTCATACCTCAACTCCAAACACCCCTAAGAAGCAATTCTAAGGACTAGTGCCGAGATGCATTCTGCAAATTCCAGGGACAGGCATTCTGCAACCAAAATGGCTGAGATGGGCTTGTATGCATCCCAGGGACAGGCCTCCTGAAATTAAAGAAACAAGTTAGAGCAGGCCACTTGCATTAAAATTCAAGATTGAATTTGACTTAGTGAGTATCAACACGCATCTTCTTTTGTGCATTCTTATTGTCTTCCCAGTAACGTTTTCTCCCAGGAGTTTGTAATGTCAGTCGTTTGTGCTCCACAGAACGATCCAATGATAAATTACTGGCCAATTG
>JAOEHQ010047002.1:0-11127 GCA_025447715.1 Asclepias incarnata
TCATATTTCACATAATACCACTACTATACCAACCATACTTCTTTATTACCCCTTCCTTAAATATTTTATTATATCCTTAAAAAACAAATATTTTTTTTAATTATAAAGTAGTAAAACTAAAATTAAATCATATGTTGCTTAAAGATTAGGGATGCACGTCTTAGTCAACTATTGGAGAAAAAAGTCCAAAATTAAACAAGATCAGAATTACATTTTCCCGTGAAGTAATGGATGACCCACTTCTTCTCTTCTCACATCTTTCTCACGTTTTCTCACTAGAAAACAAAGCCCATAAAACGTTTAAGGAAATTCTTGTGCCAACGGTGTCATCAAAACACTCCGTTTGGGAAGGCCTACTGACCTTGGCCATTGTAATGTAAACCTTATTACGAATGTCTGATAGATAAATATTGTAGTTTAAAGTTAGTAGTTTGATATTTGATTTTGTATAAATAAAGAGATAATATTTTTTTGAGAACTTTATTATTGTACTAAATAAAAATGTTTTATCTATATTTAATTTTACATCATCATTACACAAACATATAACAAACATATCCAAGGAACCATATACAATAAAAAACATTTTCAAATAATAATATCATCAATTTTCAGCATGTTTTTTTTTTTTTTTTGACAAGTAACTATTATTCACATTATCACACTATTCCGCAATTACGGAATAGCCACAAAATACATCCTTATGTTACAATAAAATTGTTCCAATCTTCCCAAACAATACTACCTTTTCTTAACCTACTCTTATACCAAAGAAACCCATTAGCTTTAATTATCGTGGAAAGACGAAACACTAGAAACCGAAGATTGCGAGAAGACCTTATCATTTCTAGCCTTCCAAATGCACTAACAAGACACGAAAATAATAAGCTTGAAAACCTTCCTAGACCTCTTCACCAATCCAACCTTGCTGCTGTACTTGATTAGCTCCTTCACAGAAGACGTGACAATAGGCCCAGTTTTGCACCAATCACCAACCAAGGCCCAAATCTCTTTAGCAAAAACACAATTACAAAGAAGATGATCAATAGATTCAACCCCCATATCACATACACCACACTGTAAAGTCCCAAAATTACAATTTCGAATAGAAAGAGCTTGATAAGTAGGCACACGATCAAGACTAGCCCGCCACATGAAGATGTTGCATTTTTTTTGGAATCCATTTAACCCATTTAAAGATGAACCTTTGACTATAATCCGATCCGCTTCTAATGAATTCTTTGACACTTTTAACCGAAAAGAAATTGCGTTTATCTCCCATCCAATTCCACCAGTCATCATTGTCATTTAACCACACCCCATCAATGGCATTGCAAAAACCAATCCATTCCTCCAGTAAGCCATGATCAAAAGGTTGAGAATACCAATCCGGGCTGCCACAAAACCGTTTCGTATCAGGGCAAAATCTATCTTTGACGGCACACTTCTTATCAACCTCAATACCAAAGAGAAGAGGAAACTCGTCCTTCAAACAGGTCTCGGAGAGCCATGGGTCAATCCAAAAACGGGTACAGTCGCCCTTACCACACTCGGCTCTAAACAGTTTGTTAAGACTAACCCCATTCGCTTTGAAGTTATCCACCAAGCCAATTATATTTTTCCAAACACCCGAAAGAGATTTATTAACCGGAACCGAATACCAACATCTACAGTGACCATGCAACGCATCAATTACCTTCCTCCATAAGGCCTTCGGTCCACTTCTATATCTCCAAACCCACTTACTAAGCAAAGCAATATTTGAGTCTTTAAGTCTAGAAATCCCCAAACCGCCATCCTTGATAGGAGAAGCCACACCAGTGGCGGAACCAGAATTGTACTTGACCCGTAGCACAATTTTTTTTCACTAACCTTGTATCGGCGCGGAAAGTAACGATAACGACTAGATTGTCATGACTTTTAGCAATTTTTAAAGATTTTTAGCTATTTTTAGCGGGTTTTAAGAGTTTTTTTTAACACTTTTGCTGGTTTTTATTTCTCATATAGTTGCACAAGTACATCTTTATAAGTTGTATTGATAGTAAAAGCTTTTAAAAGTTTAAAGTTAGTTACATTGACCGGTATCCCATATATATTTGACCCGTAGCACTAATTAAAAATACATCGTTTTTTAAATATATTAAACTACATGTATTTAGCGGACCCGTAGCCCGGGCTACCCCTAATATCAGTGGCGAAGCTTGGCTGGGAGAGGTGGGGGGTCGGGATCTAAAAATTTTTTTCCCTAACACTATCGGGGGGTCCGGCGCCCCCCCGCCCCTTAATAGCTGCGCCCCTGCCTAATATATATGTGGTTCCGCCTATGTGCCCAACCACTGGACCATCACCCTAATGGTTCCATACCTAACTAATTAAGATCAACTTTAGTTGGTTAAATAGACCGGTTTATAAGAGGTGTATTTTTTTTACACTATTAATTGGTCTAGTTTAATCAAGAACAATAACACAAAATTGGGAAATACACACACTGTTTTCCACGGATAGAAAGTTGCATGAGAAATAATTTCCCACAAATTTCTTAAGGCACAACGACAAAAAGTTTAGCTATCAAGAAAATATACGTTAGAAAGTAGGGTTTAGTGTTTATGAGTGTAATGAACTATCCCCGATTGTTTATGTTATGCAATGATGTACTCGGGTGTTTATGTAATGTAATGAAGTCGTTATTTGGTTCGATCAATGTATAAGGTTACCGGTTATACACTTAACCGGTCAACACTTTAAATTCATTTATATTGCAAGTTAGGTGGCTTGCTGACTAGACAAATATGTAATATGTGGCATATATATTTATTTATATGAATATATTTATTAGATTAACACTTCCCCACCATCACTACCTGACAAATACATATACATTGATCTATACCTGCTTCTTTTATATCTATGTATATGTGTATCTATATCTATAATCTATAACCTATTTATATCAATATACATGTACACACACAGATACACATACATACATATATTAATATATATATGAAAATACCTAACCACCCACCGGAAAACCAACCCACCCACCGGATATCACTACTAGATTCACCAAAAAATAACAAACACCTAACCACCAAGCACCACCACCGCTCCTCCAGAGCACCGCCACCACCCTCCACTACCGACTACCGACCACCGACACCACCTTCCCAGTACTCACCTTCCCAGGACTTAAGGAGGATATGAAAAGGGGAATACTTAAATGAATGAGAAGGATAAGTTTGGGGTATGATTCAGAAATTGTGTTTCTTTCCCTAATTTATTGTTTGTTTGAAAAAAGCATATTCTTTGTTTGATGCGGAAGTTTGGGGTATGATTCAAAACTTTTTATTATAGTGATGAAAAAAACAGATTCTTTCTTTCCCTAAACTTTTTGTTTGTTGTTTAGCAATGAGAAGGATCAGAAATTGCTGTCACCCCTTTTTATTATAAATAATAAATAAATTGAGGGGTTTGCTGATGATGGTGATGATATATATGCGTATATAAGGGGGTCTCGCGTGGAATAAGGGGGTCTCACGTGGCATCTGACGTGGAGTCAAACATTGTCAACCGGTTAGATTTGATGGTTATAGCCGGTCATATACATTGATTTAACCAAATACCGAGTTCATTACATAACATAAATACCCGAGTAAATCATTGCATAACATAAACATTCGGCGATAGTTCATTGCATCTCCATACACTAAACCCTTATTTTATCTCCAAGTAGAACAATGTTATGCATGTGGGTCCTTATCGATAACCGTGATCAACTCACTGTTGAACGTAAAACAAAAAGTTAACATAAAATGTAAAGTACATATGGCTTAGGGATTTGTTAATGACAAGGACTCTCAATAAGAATAAATATTTGCATTAATTGTATTTAAACTTTCCTTTTATGTGAAATATATGTTATTTAAAAAAAAGTTTGATTGCATTAAATACACAAGTCAAGTTTATTTTTATTTTTTGAAAGGTGTGAATTACTAGCGAATATCGGGAGGTCTAGCATACGTTGTCTTAACCAGATCCGTGCTAGAGAGCCCCTCGCTGACTAGATCCCCAATTTAAACTTCTCGATGAGAAACCCCTTATCACCCAGAGATCTTTCTGGGGAAAAGTCACTCAGGCCCACCATAGGTGGAAATTAAATACATGTGGCCACCCCCAAATATGTCTAGGCAAATATGCCTAGGGCATGACTGGAACCTGAGACCTCTTATGAGGAAACATACCTCCTTGCCACTGGACCACAAGTCAAGTTTATTAACCGAAATCTTTCATTTAAAAAGAAAGTCTAAATATATAATTTTTCTTATTAACAATCTTAAGGATTGTCATTAGCAAATAGGGGATGATAAGCTAGTCCTAAGGGCTGTCATTAGCAAATAGGGGATGATAAACTTACAATATTTTTTTTTCATCCACAACAAATATTGTTTTAGATAGTTGTATGTTATGCAGTAACAGCTTGTACTTTGTTGTGGATGGAAAAAAAAAATTATAAAAAAATGATGTAAGTTTATAACTCGTGATCCCTATAGCTTATTTATATGGGGAAAACATATATGCTGCTACTTCCCCTCACAATCATTTCATCACATGTTGAATTTATAAAAAAATTTTAAAAATCTGTGAGGGGGGAAGCATATATAAGCTGTTTCTAGCAGCATATATGTTAAGCCCTTATATATAAAACAAGAAATGGGCATATGTGTATTGAGACAGTAGAAACCTTTCCAAACCTAATAAGCAGTTAATGTTAAAAAAAAAAAAAGAGTTGTATTAAACAGGTAAATAACGATACAATAAGTGAAAAAGAAGGAAAAAACAAAAAAGATAACGGGTAGAAAATGATTACTGTTTATTAAACAGTATCAGTAACAATTTGATAAATATATTTAAGCTTATAGGCCTTGATCGATGTATGGACATACAACTTGTTATACAATAGACCCAGAAACGTCACATATCATATCCTACGTAAGTTAGAGTCCAAGAGAATGAACACAAACAAATTGTCGGGACGAAATTTGTATGCTAAGATAGTATAAGATGATCAAAATGAAAGTTGCGTGGTCAAAATGTTACACAAGACATGCGTAGACTTCATTTTGTTGTATATATTCTATAACTTGAGAGGGTCCAGGAATAGTATTAATTGTATTGTCCACCAAGCTAATGGTCTCAAGGTTTGCTGATATTGATATCGATGGTTTTGACTTTTCATTAAGATATGATGCAAGCTAAGTGATGATACTATCCACATATATAGAAATTCTTTGATTGTAACGCACCATTATAAATAACTTATAATCGGGGCTATTTGTGTGGGTCATTCATGGCGGAGTTCCGGGTTTCATACTCTGGAATTTATTGGCCGTTAAAAAAAAAAAAAACTTTATAATCGGACGAAAATAGTAATAAACAACACACAATATACTCCGTAATTTTTTTGAAAGATGAATTTTGCCTGATCTTCGTGTCGCGATTCGACAGCGGGAGGTCTAGCATACGTTGTATAAATTGGGTCCGCGCTAGAGAGCTCCATCGACCTGGGTCTCCCCAGATCCAAGCCCTCATGGATGGACTTCCTTTATTTCAAAGTTGGCCTAGGTGGAGATCGAACTTAGGACCTCTCAGTCACCAGATGTTAAACCAGTAGACCAACTTATCATTGATAACATCACACAATATATATTTGCACATAAAGGAAGGGAAGGGAAATACAAAAAAAAGTACTGTAATATATAGAGACAGAGAAGGGTAATTTAAGGTCAACACTTTGACCTTAATTGGTACTTTGAGAGTGACAAAGACGCACCAAATCTCTTCCCAATTACACGTACCTTCACCGCATAGACTTGCAAAGTGATCAAGAAGACCCACAAATTGCGCTCAATCGATATGGGTGGACTTGACTTCTTCTATAACGGATTTTGGAAATCGTTTTAGAATATGCAATATCTTTTTTATTATGTTTATAGATTGTGCACTCTCTGTTTTTACACTATCTTTTTTTTTTAATCCGAAAAATTAACACTAGCATTTTTCTTCAGAGGGTGTGTAAGTGCATACCCTCATTTGTACATAGATCTGCCCCTGTCTATAACCATGTTCACCTCGACTTCACTAATTTCCAAAAACAAACTAGGAGTATTTTTTTTATGGGTCTTGTTAACTACAGCCTTGGGGCTGTAGTTAACGTGTTTAAAGTAGTTGTATACTTACTATAAAATTCAGGGGTGGATTTTTGATATGCAAAGATACAATATTTTAATGCACATCAAGTATAGCTTTTAGGACTATATTTAGCATTTTTCTTTTGACCAGATGGTTTCTAAGGGTATCCAATTTGTTACGAATCTTTATATTAAATACTACTCAATTAATTCATGTTCGTAGTCTACCAACAATGGTATCTTTTAAATCGTGCTATTAAATTGTTTTGTAATATCAATTTGACATATAAAAGTTCAGTAGCACCCCAAGATCAATTAGTACATCAAATTTTACGCTGAATATGTCAAAAAATCAATATTAATTTAATCTATTTAAAGAGAAGTATATAACAGTACGCGTTTACTTTTATTATTTTTTTTAATTTTAATATGTTTGGTAAATTTTATATATATATATATTGTATGTATAGTCAAGGGATGCATAAATATGCTACATTTCATATCTCAAAACACATATTGACATTGACATTCAGATCATCACACCAAAGAAAAAATTCCTTTTTTGCAAGAGGAATTAATTCCTTTTTTGTTGTTTTTTATTTTAATTAAAAGGCAAGCAAAAGCATGGGAAAACAATGTGAAGCCATAATAAACCACTTTAGCCATCCACACCCTTTACATCTAATTACTCATCAAACTACTACAAATACTACTTGTTCAGCTTGCAAACACACCTCAATTGAACCAATTTACACTTGCAAAACACCATCATGCACCACCACCACCTCCTTTTCCCTCCATCTCAAATGCTCCCAACTTCCTTATAGAATCACTCACCCATGCCACCACCACCACCATAACCAACCTCTCTCCCTTCTCCTGAAACCGCAAACCAACCACCCTAATAATGGCGTTTTCGCATGCAACGCTTGTGGGAAGCACGGCGATGGCTTTTTGTATAGTTGTAAAGATTGTAATATTAATATCCATGTGATGTGTGCTACCTTACCTTTGTATGTATCTCATCCTAGCCATTGCCACCAACTGAGTCTTGTGTTTTTGCCACCTTATGGGAACAATGGTTTTTCTTGTGATGTGTGTGGTGTAAATTGTGGGAGCTTTTGTTGGTTGTATAGGTGTGTTTCGTGCGGTTTTGATGCTCATTTGTCGTGTGCGACATCCAAGGTACAAGTGGTGCCACAAGTGGTCAATAATGGAGGTGGAAGAAGTATGATTAATAATGGGCCTGACAATTTGTTCTTGAATCAATTCAATAATCAGAAGAACCAATATCTGCAAGCAATAATGGGCGGAGTTGGTGGCAGTAATAACGTTAATAATCAGATCCTGCAAGGGATGTTTGGTGGTGGTGGTGGTAATGGGAGTAACCCGGTCTTGCAAGCGATGTTGGGAGGAGGTGGTGGTGGAAGTAATCCACTACTTCAAGCATTTGGTGGTGGTGGTGGTGGTGACCCGGTCTTGCAAGCGATGTTGGGAGGAGGTGGTGGTGGTGGAAGTAATCCACTACTTCAAGCATTCATGGGTGGAGGTGGAGGAAGTGGTGGTGGTGGTGACTTGGTGCAATCGATACTTAATGGATCCGGTGGTGGAGTTGGAGGCCTGGATTTGAATTCGGTTCTTGGAGGTGGTGGTGATCTTGGCGGATTAATGGGGGCTGGACTAGGAGGTTTTGGCTTTTAAAATTCTTCGTCTTCGTCTTTGTTCTTAATTCTTCAAGCAAATGTATGTAGATTTGATCTTCTGTATTGATCGATCGACTCCACATTTGATGTGTCACTTATGCAATGCTCACCCTTAACGGGTTAATGTCATCTTTTCCATCTTTCTCATTTCTTCCTTGTATAAATAATACCTTATTTCGTTATACAATTGACAATTGTAATCGAATAGTTGTCAGAGATCATCAACTATCCATAATCGATATGATTGTATTATTTTTTCGTTGTAAAACCAATTGTATGACAAATTATATGAAAGATTTAAAGTTTAAGCAAGATAAAAATAAAATGCAATAGAATCGAAATTTGTACATTAGGTTTTTAGGGACATCGATCTGTTTTTAATCCAAATATAAGTAACCAATAAAAACAAGTTCATCAAAACACGTCTCAGGTTTGCACATCTTTTGTTGGAAACATTTTATGTTTCTGTTTAGGATGAAAACTGCCACTGTTTGGGGATGCAATCTGCCACCAATTTTTAACTAAATTCAAGGTGAAATGACAGTTAAAGATATATGCAGAGAAGAATGGGGGGATTACTTATCATTACCGCAACACCAAACCGTATTATTAATTTCATTGTTTGAAAACAGGGTGTCAAGATAATGGGGTGAAGAGGGTTTCGATACTCTAATCACCGTTTAAAGTCCAGGTTTTTTGGTCGAGAGATAAGTTGATTTCGACGTCATGAATTTGTTGGAGGAGGGTGACTCTTTGATTTCTCTCAATGCCATTGAGACCGTTCCCATAATTAGCGACGTCTTCGAGTTTGGCCATGTTGTTTTTCAAGATTAATTTTTCAAAAATTTCGAATATTTTGGATATTTCAGATTACTTTATGTGTGTATCGTCGTTTAGAGAGAAAGAAAAGAGAAACTATGATATTTTTTATATTTGTTCATTTTTTTTTTATAGGTTTAGATAATTTCGGAAATTCGGATATTCGATTCCTGATATGTATTTGGATATCAAAATCCACTATCCGAAATTTCGGATATCCAATTGTGAACACCCCTGATTGTCATACCACACGTATTATGCCTTCCTCACAAAACAACAAAATTAATAAATGCAAAAGTCACAAAACAACAAAAATTAATAAAAACAACAAAAATTAATAAATGCAAAAGTGATCTTCCATTCCTATCTAGTGCGACATGTAATACCGCAATATTCATAACGTGTGACGGCGACGGTGTTCCCGCACTGTATGGAATGGATACCGTGTTCATACCGCATACGTTGCCAACCCCCTAAACCATATGAATTATAAAGTAGTTAAATAACTTTAACATATCCTTAAATCTAAGTAGGGATGAGCACTGGTCAAAACCCAGACCGACCCGACCCGACCCGGACCGAATAAACCCGAAACCTGAAAGTGCTGCAAAGTGAAACCCGAGGCCCAAATCGGTATCGTGTCGGGCGGGCTCGGGCTTAACCGGGGCGGGTCTTGGGCTTCACGGGTTTGGCCCGAAAACTACCACTGTTTAGGATGAAAACTGCCACTGTTTGGGTTGGGTTGGCTTGCTTGCTGTTAATTGATGAAAACTGAAAGTGTGGGTGGGTGTTTGATTTGAGGCTTTTGATGTTAATTTTATAATGATGTCAATTGTGTTTTTGGGTGGGTGCTTGATTTGAAGATGAAAATGAAAGTGGATTGCTAGATTTGAGGCTTGGATTTGTAAATGAAAGTGAAGTTGAAAAAGACGATGACTGTGGCGTGTTTGGATATGTGAAAATTTATCAAGTCTTTTTTCCTTTTTACTGTAGCGGTTGACATCCCTAAGTTGTGTATCTCATCCTTGGTTTTATTAAGTTTTTTTAATTTGAAACAAGTGATTCAAATTAGTCCACGTATTATATTTGTTTTCATCCTCACGAATAATATTAATATTATTTAACATGAACCTTTCTTATAAATAAACTTAATAATATTATATACTATACCTAATGCTATACCCTTTCAAAAAAAAATTAGCCTACTAAAGATATATCATGAGACTAAGATTGGGAGTGAAGCACCCCACATAGGGGTGTCTTCTGTCATGTGGCATTCTTTTTGTGGAAGTGAGACATTTTTTTTGAGGCATCTTCAAATTTTTTTTTATTTTTTTTAACATAAATATATATATATACTTAAAAATACATTATAATCTATCTATATATTATATATACTGTAATATATATTTAAATAGATGGACATGACAAATAAAAAAAAGAAAAAAAAAGTTACGTTATCAACATGTGTAATATTATATACTTATATATCATCTATATATTATATTATATATATTATATATACTATTGCCGCTCATCTCTTTTTTTTTTTTTGTCAATTCCGCCCCTCGGGGCAATGTATACGGCGGCAAGAGGGCGGAAAGGGGCGGCGACGGGGCCCTTTCCGCCTCGTTCCGAACAGTCTAACACCACCTTTTTTGCCTGTTGGTTTCTTAGGCTCACTCTATCCTGAACTCGTCATCTTGTAACATTCGTCTTTTAATATATGTACATTTGTCTAAAAATAATTATTGAGTTAATTATTTTAATTATCTCGATCGTTTATATCTTAATGTATCTAAACGTATATTCTAAGTCTCAAATTTTATAAACTCGGAATTTAGAAAACTTGAAACGATAAACGAACAAACTTTAGTAACTAACGGAATGCTAAATCAAATGTGAAACCGTTACAAATTTAGTCCTAAAACTAACAAACTTAACGAAAATAACAAATACTTATCTAGATTAAATTGGTGGCAAATTGTTGTCTAAACAATTGACACCTGTATTCCTTGTACGACACCTGTTAGTTTCATGTATATACTATCAAAAATTGTGATTAACTAACAAATTCCAATTCAAATATACCCAAAATTTCCGAACAAAAACATTATCACTCTCGAATCAAATACGCGTTTACATATCCAAATAAAACATCAAAAATCAGGCGTGGGTTTCATTTTAATAAGGTATATAACTGTTTTTAAGAAACTTTTGATCCATAATCTTTATCAATATTATGATTTACTGAATTTGTAGACACGCACTTACTAAGTGCGTGTTTAAATGTGCGTTTGTTTATAAGCAAGGTCAAGTACGTGTATTAGGGCTGTAAATGAACTGAACAGTTCATGAACAGTTCATGAACCGTTCGGCGGGAAGTTCGTTCGTGTTCGTTCGTTTAGTTAAATGAA
>JAOEHQ010047003.1:0-22080 GCA_025447715.1 Asclepias incarnata
GAAGTTTCTGTATCTTGTAAAGGGGAAGAAAGAGTTCAGTTGCTAAGAAAGTGGTTTGTTGCTCTAAGAGAATATGAAAAACTAGACGAAAGTCAACTTGAGAATGACCGAAAAAGTTTTGAGGATCCTCAGAGAGTAATTGATAAGAACGTTACTCATGGGAAGCCGATTATGGTACTGTTTTCATTATTTATATTAATTCTTTTATAATCTTCATCGTCGTTCCTATATATCTATTATTCATACATTCTCTTTCGACAGATTCTATATTATGACCCCGATCTTGGTAACGTACCAATGAATTTCCGTGATGTTTTTCTTCAAAGTCAAGCTCTCGAAGGCATGACAGTGTCTATGGTAAGTATAAGTCAAGAAGTTGTTCTCTAGCATCAACAAATCAGCAATACTCGGTGACATTAGACCAACAATGGTTTTTCTCTAATGACGAATTATACATATGTTCATGACTTCTTAATGAAGTGTATGAAATGCGTGTGTACATTGTAATGGCGTGTTGCTCATCAACTTGATTTTGAATAGAATTTAACAATTTGATAATGAGCTACTATATAACTCCTTAAACAAAATATATCTCGAAATTGGTACAATGCTCTATTGCTGTTTCCATACTACATTCCCATGATTTTCAATAAGGTTCATGTTTATGCTTGTCTCTAGTACGTACATTTGCTAGATTTCTTTTTCACTATCGCACAAGTTTTTTTTTGTATTTGCTGATTAATGAAGTTTAACCGCAGGTTCACTCTTTTGTTTAAATCAGATTCTTGGAGAACCGAATGAGGAGGAAATTTTTTTACTGCACAATATATTTGGGTAACATTTCTCACAATTCTAATTGATTTGGTCTTGTTACACGATAGAGGGTATCAATTAAACTTTCCTATTATGTTGTTGTTTCTCTGGACATAGGTTGTGTCTAACAGGAGGGAGGGAAATCCATGATGCCATAGTTAAAAATATACAAGATCTGGCAAAAGCTTTCTCAGTTTACGATGGTGAAATGCTGGTAATATCATCACATACACTTCACACACTTTTGAATTCGGAGTAACAAATCAGACCATTTACTTATGAATAGATAGATTTGGATATGTTGTATCGCTAACGGGTCAAAAGGGTAAAAGGAGAAGAATAAGCTAAAAACATGAATGCATTGAAAGTTGCCCAAAATGTAACTTATTAATGCATACAAATGCCCAGCTAAATCGTTTTGACTAAAAATTTTATAGTTCTCGTATTAATGTAGTTTTTAAATCATATTTGATACACTAACTAATTATCAAAAAACTAAACAAACCTGAACGTTCTGTTTTGACCTGTACCTAATAATTACCCGTTTTGACCCGATCCCATCTTGTCCCATTAACCAACCTGGCCATTTTGCAATCCCTATAGAACAAGGTTGAATTCGAATATCTCACAACTTGTCCCAGGTAAGGAAGGAAGAATTGCTTCAATTTGCTAAAACTGCAATTTCCGGGCTGAAAGTAACTGCTGATGTATCAAGGTCAGTTGGTAAACATCTGCTCTATTATTCTTACTTTACTGCTATTATTTTTATATAACTTTTACTTTTGTATAACTGCTAAATGCTATGATATCCAATCCTTCGGTGACCTTCCCTCAGAATAGATTCTGAAATCTCACAAATACAACAAAGCTTGAATAGAATGAACTGCCAGAAATCTGTTGATGAGAGCGGGAATTCATCTGAAGCGACAATTAATGCATCACCAAGGGTAAGACAGCCAGGACCTTAGGTTTTGGATGGTGTTAATGTGTTGTATAACATTAATATTTCATTTACCTTCAGTAGACTGAACAATATGTAGTCCAACAAACCTGTTGACTTGACATAGCATTGAGCCAATGACATTGATGTCATTAAGTTATTTGGTACATTCTTGTGAGCCATGTCCCAAAATATCATCTAAAGTCTGTTCCAAAAACATTTATGAATATAATTTGACAAAGGAGGCATCCAATCAATTTAGAAAAAAAATTGTGAAAGTTCAATAGAACTTTTGGGGATATCAAGAGATCCACCCGATGTAGATTGTGACTTATTATTTCTTGAAAAATGCGCGTTTGTTGATGCAGGATGCGAAAGAATTTGTAGCCCACATTCAATTGTGCTGCAGATTAAAGTCACTTATATCAAAGAAAAGATTGTTAAAGAAAGGGGATACACCGGAGACTCACGCTCAAAAAGTACAGTTCATCTTAGTTGTCTTGATTTGCTAATTTTACGTCAACTATTCATTCTTATTAGCTAATCAGTCAACATTAATTAAGAAACAAGAAATGGAAACAATCTTTGCAAAAGTGGCATTGGTTGAACTCATTCTACATGTAATATCACCTTACTTACTGGCAAGTTTTTTTTTGTTATGCTTCTTTATATTTAGCTTTAAGACCACTACTTTTGAAATATGATATGAATAGTATATGAAGCAATCTCGGCTAATAAATTTGGAGAACACATTCTCGTACGTGTAGTTATGACTTATGATATTTTAAATTGCTCAGAAAAATTGTCAAATAAGCGTGTATTTTACGTTGTGTTTTTTAAGCACATCAGAAGTTACTGGAGAAGCTTCTGTTTCATAGGGAGATGCCATGTATGACCATGTCTTGTAGTCATATGTAGTCTGATTATCTTATTATTCTGCAGGTTGATAAATTAAAGGTTCTATTAGAATCTCTTTATAACTCAGCCTACAAAACTGAAAAGCGAATTTTAGAGCATAGGTACATATATTTCTTTCCCTTTATCTTTATGAAACTGTATGTGTTATGAAGAGAAGTTAGATAATATGTACAAAACTGAAATCAAATTTTAGAGTGGATGCATATTTGCCGCTTATTTGAAAATTTGAGCATACGTTATAGTTATGAAAGTGATTATCTGACCTTTAGATGATCAAATAATCAGAAGCAAAATATGTTTATTCAAACATGGAAACTGATCATAAAATACTGAATTAGTATACTTTTGACTTTCATCTCTGAAGTAAAATGATGACTTTTTCTTGACCTCACCATACATCCTTCACCAATGTGTTGGCAGGGAGCAGAAAAAGGAAATCCTTAATTTTCGGGTAGCAAGAACAATTGAAGTCAGCCAAATCGAGAAGGTGTTTGGTTTCTATACAGTTCACTTATTATTGTATCTATATATTCTGTTATCTTGCGTTGAATTTGGCACATGTATGTGTTTGTTGCATAAACAATTTGCAAACTAAGAACTACTGGTGTTCCTGTTTTTGGATCTGCATAATATTTGATTCTTTGGTCATTTGACTTGCTATATTGATATATCGTCTGATATCATCTGTTCATCTAATAAAATCTAATCATGTTAGAGTTCTATCTTTCACAAAACATACGATTGCTAATGTTTCCAGTAGTACGTGAACAGATCACATAATTACTAGTTAAATATTATGCTATTTTCCAGGATTTGGAAGCTGAAGTTAGTCTGATTGAAAAGCAAAGAAACGAACTTGAAGCTGAATTAAGAAAGGTAGCATCTGCCATTTTCAATGACATTTGACATTTCTATTTATAGAAAAATATGCGATAGAACAAACAGTTGATAGAAAATCATGAGTGTGTGTATCGTTATCTAAATGCTACAAGAGTGTGTGTATCGTTATCAAAATGCTACATTTGATTTCTTTTATTTATTGGGTACAGGCAAAGTGTTACATCTGATTAGATTTCATGTTTAGGTCAATAGCACTTTGGCTGCTGCAAATGCTCGTCTCCAGGATGCCCGGGAACAACGGTTACAGTTTGAAGAAGATAATAATGAGTTCCTTATATACTTAAAGGAAAAGGTGGGATGTTATTTAGACTTATAAAATTCAAGGTATATCAAATTTAGTATATTTTCATTACATATTATAGCGCTTTGTGATATACCCTTATAAGAATGTTATCATTTAGGAAGATGAACTCTCAAAAACAATTTATTCGTATAGAGCAGAAGCGGATAGGTGTGATGCATTTATTAATTTTCTGGAAACTACTTGGGACTTCCAGTCCTCATTTGAGAAGCAAAGAGACAAGCAGGTCAAGTATGTTTTTTGTTAATAATATTTTTATATGTGATATAACTTGGTCGATAATCGGACAACCGTAAGACTTATGGTTTATTCTGGCATGCTGAAGTGATCAACTGCAGAATCATGAAGCATACTTCATAAATGCGGTTACTAGTTTTTTGTCTACATTCAAGGTACTATAAATCTGATGATAATCAGTATGCAGTCTTACTTGCATCTAACCGCTTGTGTGACATTAAATCTTATCAGGATCAACTGGAACCTGCTATTGCCAATCTACGGAAGATTCTAGAGGGCTTGAACGGGTACATTGTGATTGTTTTGTCATTCTTCCTCTGTCCATTTAAAGTGCCTAAGTATACAAGATCATGTATTGGTAGCAATCATGAATGCCAACTTATATATTTCTGTCTTGGAAAAAATATTTCAAATACATAGAAACATATGGCTCGGTATCTTTCAGCCCTACTGGAGGGCTTTTGTTCTGATAGTTACTTTTTCGGTGGTTGTTAATTGTAGAAATAATTGTCTATAACAAATATTGATTGTGCTTAGAGTTTTGGTTTGTGATAGGTATCAATATATAATCGATCCGGCTGAAGAATTCTTGCAAGATATTAAGCAGAGGGAAAGTTTTGAGCAGGAATATCTGGATGCAGAAGCCAAGGTGTAGTTACACATCTGAATTTAAATACTATCTGGTTGATTATTTTCATCATACTTTACATTACCAGTTGAATCGTGCAGGTTATAAACATCTTTCATGCAGTGCAGAGCATTAAAGAGCTCTTTTACAGTATGATTGATGATGCTTCTAGGTAAGGTTATTTCGATAGATTAACTTCGATCCTATTTTTGAAATCCACTAACTTTAATATAAAAACATGCATGTTGTCATTATGTAAGTAACTTGGCAAATATCAGCCAAGTTATTATGACAATTGACACCTCTTCATATTACACGCTCATTTTTAACACCGAGATTCAAAATTTCAACCCATTTACTTGATTCGGGTTGTGTTAACTAACAGGTCCAACTGGTAAAATCAAACAGTTAGCCTAATACGAAACAGGTCAAGTTGATAGAAAATCATGCAAAGGGTAAGGGGAATTTAATATCAATAATCAATCTCGTGATCATATTTGCCAAAATGGTTGTTTAAAAAAGATTGCACAAAAAGTGCTTCAGGTTTGACCTGACCTGTTTTGAGCAGTAACAAAATAACCTGTTTGGACCTCAACCGACCGTCTCATTTTGTCATTTCTACCAAAAGGGTATTGGCTAGTATTATGTGGGATGGAAGAGAGGGATGTGAAGCATGCTATTGTTTCTTCTCTCTGTTAACACAAGGCATTGCTTCTCTGATATTTCAAGTTTTAGTTTTTGTTTCCATAATTTGAAAATTAGTTATCTGAAAATGTATTTATACTGAAAAAAAGGATAATTTTTAAATTTTTTTCCCTCAAGTGGTTAGTATCGGAATTTGCAGTGATTTTTCTCAATCACTGCATTTTTAAAATGAGTGCTTAAGACGGAAAAAGGGCCGATTCATAGTTTTATCAGAGTAGCAAAACGGGCGGATCGGGCAGTGTGGGTAATGGGCACAACGGGGTTGACTCTTATGTGCCAATCCGACCTTTCAAGATGTAGTGGTTGAGTTCTCAAAGAAAATATATGAAATATGATTACAAATTCTAGTTTTAATATTATCATATAATTCTCTCAATGAAATGATTTAGTATGTTAAAATTTCGATATATGTTAAGCAACTTTTAACTGTTATCAGTCAGCTACTGAACTGACCCATGTCCATACACATGGGTTGCGAGTTCCACATCTTGTTACTTAAGCATTTCTGCTAAATGTTGTGTGTGTTGTTCTGGCCAGGAAAGGTGTTGAAGTGGTTAATGAGCTATGCAGTGCCATTGAAAATATTAAACGTGACTTCAAAACTATCAAAAGGCCAATTTTGAGGATCGAAATCTCAACTAATGAGGAGGAGTTCTCTCCTGCAACAGGAAGTCCTCAAGGAGTTATGATCCTATCTCCTGGACGCGTTATACCAGATTTCAAGTCCATCTTTGGTCAAAAATTGATTAAGTCTCCGAGAAAAAGTCAAAAACCATATATACCATTAGGCGGGTCCCCTGAAAACTCTCCGTTATCAAGCAAGGGGAATGATACTGTATTTTCAGAAAACAAGCACCAGAAATCAAAAGTGTGGGAGTCTGAAAGGCCATCACACATTGATAAAGATGTATCAAGTCTCACCTTAAACATGGAGAATAAAACTTTGGAAGAAATGTCACCGGGCCAAGAAAAAAATTTGTATGAACGTTCTACATTAGACCTTGACAAAGAATTAGTGAAATTGGCTTTACAAAAAGAAACTGGGATGAACACAATGGCAACAGAAGGTGGACACGAAAAGTTATTTGAAACTTCTACAGGTAACGACGAAAAATTACCAGACTATATGAGGTGTCAAATGGGTGGGTCGGGTTTCTTGGGTCGCAATGTGTAAATTTTAGTATGGGTAGGGTTGTCCCAAATACCTTTTTATTTTTTTCGATTACCAATTTGTTTCAAATACGATTACAAAGTTCTTTTATCTAAACAATAACCTGATTTTATGAATAAACTTGAGAAGTTTTATGTGTTGGGTAACTGCAATCAAACGATACATAATCACACGCCAACAGAAATCTGAGTTGCACAAGTAGAATGGTAAAGAACACACATGATGATTATGCTTCAACTGATAAATATGACCAGTCTACCGTCACACTAGTTAGTCAAAGTTACATAAGAGTTGTATTTATAACCATGGTCTGTATCTTAAACTTAGCTCAAATCGACCCAGTCATAATTTAATGGCCTAATGGGGTTGGAATATCCATTTCTAGTAGAAAGTTACTAAACTTTAATAACGAAATAACAAAACTGTGCTTGGCAACAGAAAAATGCAGCTGGTACGATACGACAGATGATGTGAATGGCAAAGAATTCCGACTTTCAACATCTAATGACAAGAAGTCAGTAGACCCTAATGTGGAACTGTCAAAATCAACCTCGGGAATTAAGGCTGATGAGTTCTCTACAGAAGAAGTTGTTGGCTTGGAATTCAACAAACCCGTGAATGAGCACAAATACGAGGGTAATGATAATGAGAAAACTTTAAAGTTATCCCGGTTGAAGACGTTTTGATGTCTGAGAACCCATCCACATTGCAAGGTGTATTAAAGTTGAATATCATTTATCACTCCTTAGTAGAGGTAACAAGATACTAAATAGCTGGCTTGGTCCAGTTGGATGATGGGTCAACTGGGTTGGGTTGGGTCGGGACCTATTCAACCTGTTTCCCCTTTTAGCTACATACTTTTTAATTTGGCCCATTTGATGTATTAGCAGTAAGCCAGTAAACCATCACCCAAGTTGTACATTTGTAGTTGGATGATGTATTGGGTCTCCTTAACTCGTTTTCAATCGGATCGAAGTAAGAAATCGTGTTAAATCAGTTGAATACAATGTAGCTGTAATAACTACTATCAGAAACTCTTGCTAGTATCAAAAACCCCGTTCATGTTTGGAACCAAAAATTATGTTAACTTTGAATTTGGATCCCTCTTGTGTATTGAACAAGAATCTGATTGACGAATTTCGTATTAAAAGAAAGAAAGAAATAAACTGCTCAGTGCCGCCTTCCGTGGGTTTTGAGCCCCAATACCTCGACGGTGTATGGGGGACGAATTTCGTATTTTGATATGTGAAATACAATTTTGATATTAAAAATTTTCACCTAAGTATCTGCATTATTTATTTGGATCGAGTCTTAGTTTATAGTGTGTTATATGGGTTTTTTGTGTGTATCAAATTTTATAAATGTTATTATTTTATACATCCAACCAATTAAAATCTTCTAAATTGATGACATGGATTCGATGTGGCACCCTATATGGACGTCACGTTTACCTGGATGCATAAAATACGTAACACCCCGATTCCCAAATAGGTAAATAAATGAATATTTATTGTATTTATATGCTTGAAATAATTTCCTTGTTGTATTAATAATTAGTGAATGGACTGTTATAGTTCGAACCAGATATCTAAGTATCATCGTGTGTGACTCCATAGGCTCACGTATATTCCGGACATATATTTATTTGTTATTTGTGATATAAACATATCCCAACAGTTTTGTCCCAAAAGCTTTGTGTGATATCGTGCGTTGACAATGGTGATTGCGAGGTGTGGGTGATGGAAAATTATGGGGTGGCTACTTCCTGGGTGAAACGCCATGTAATTTCAAATTATGAAGGTGATGATATTTATGAAGGTGATGATATTGTTCCAACTGGATTCACTTTAAACAATCAGTTTGTGTTTGGACATGGTATTCATCTATCATTGCACGATCCAGAAGCATCCACATTAGGCGTTTTAAGAATGCGTGACCATTTCGCGGGGTAGCCAAAGTTGTTAAATATGTTGACAGTCTCGTTTGGGTAACACCCTCTAAATGTACATGATGATCCCAAATGTACGTGGCTTTAACTGCAATCCTGGCAATTAAAGCTCTGAGTTGTAGCGTCTATTTTGTGATTTTTGTTTGTATTTCTAGACTGTTCTGTTGGGGATCTCTAGCGTCTTGCTAGTTGATCCTTTTAATATAATCTTATTCTGCCGTTAAAAAAAAAAAAGAGGCAACACCATAATTAACTATCTGCTGCTCTTTTTTTTTTTTTTTGAACGACTTGGTTTAACAAAAGTATCAATTTCTAGTTTAATACTTTAGATACTATTTCAATTCGTTAGCATGATGTATTAGAAACGATGTTTATTTTGTTGTTTAATTTTATATCGTGTTAGTATGTTATGTCTGAATTGCGCACGTACTGAGAAGATTTACGATCGTTTAATATCTGCTCATGCTATATATTTTTTCTAAACTAAGTTTGGTGGTATTTCTTTTCACTCGAGAGACGAACATAAAACCGGATGAAGAAATAAGGAAAATGGTACCATCAGTGAATTCGGGTACCCTAATCTCTCAAGTCACCTCTTGATTTGCCTAAAATTGATGAGTAACCTCACTTGTTTATTGGAAAATTAGTATTAACCATTTATTGAAAAAAGATAAATTAATTTCTATTTTTTTAAAACAATTTTCCCTTTTCATTTTGATTTCTTTGATCTAATATGTAAAATGATTTTCCTATTTACAGTTCACCACAATGTATTATGTACATATTCTAGACAATAATTTAAAGAATGTTTTCTAACCAATTTGACCCCATTAGAAATTGCTCGTATTCTTGATTATAAATCCCTCAATTCTTCCAACAATTATTGTTCTAAAGTTTTATGAAATCTTGTACAAATCTTGAAATTCTAAACTAAAATTTCAAGAAATTAATCATATATTGACACCAATGTTTGATGTTTTTGTCATGACCCCAACAATTTCTCGAGAGTAAACAGAATTAAGCCAAGGATATATGATGAACAATATGAAGCATTTACACAAACAATCACATACAAATCATAAAAGAGATGAAGAAATGCCAAGTATTCAAACCCCACCATACTCACCAAAATCATATAAACAACATCCATCATCTCCAAGACCTACCTTAAATTACATCTTCTACGAACAACGCTTATTTTTTATCATCCTTGGAATCTTGATCGGTTCGTTTATCTTCATATATCAGCCATCGTTATTGGCCATTTCCACCACCACCATTGATACTATTCATCACCATGCAATTCCCTCGATGCCTAGATCAATTTCCATCTCCCACCGTGAACATGCCACCTTCCATCGTCGTCCAACAGGACAGGTTCCTGTTGGTATTATTCGTAGGAGGATGAGGACGGTGGTAACTGGTGGAGCAGGGTTTGTGGGTAGTCATTTGGTTGATAAGTTGATGGCCAGAGGTGATGAAGTTATTGTGATTGATAATTTTTTTACTGGTAGGAAAGAAAATGTGGTGCATCATTTAGAAAATCCTAGATTTGAATTAATTACACATGATGTTGTTCAACCAATTTTATTGGAGGTTGATCAAATCTATCATTTAGCTTGTCCTGCTTCTCCTGTTCATTACAAATACAATCCTATCAAGACCATCATATCCTTTTCTAAATCTTTCTTGTTATATATTCTTAATTTCATCAAAAATATGCTCTTGACATAGAGTGTTATATATGATCAAACCGGCAAATGTATGTACAAAACTAAGGTTCTATGCACTAATGTTATTTCTTTCCGTTGCATTACATGGTATCAGATCGAGTCTAACCTAATGTTTCTATGACTTACCGGATCTAATCGTAACCTAAGGTTTCTCTTTACTTAACATTATTAATTATGTGCTTTTAGTGATCTCTATGTTGCTTTCTTGATGTTCCTTAAAGACGATATAACAAAGACATTAGATAGCTTTGACTATTTAAGGTTCAATATAGAGCTTGTCTGATTTCATGATTTGGATATCACCACGACAACTTCCACACTGTCTTTTTTTTCTTATTGTAGTATTTTTATTACACTTAGCCTAATCATCCATATATTTCTGAAAATTTAAATAAACTGGCATGAATTTGTTTAAAGTTGAAAATATTATGTCTGACCTTAAAAGTCAAAGTGTAATTTAACCGGATTTGATGGGGGGCATAGTTTATATATGCTAAAAGAAACTCTTTTCATGGATTTGAGCTTTTCAAGCTAAATGTAGTCTTCTTTAATTTAGAGCTTGAATTATTTAAATTATGGTATCCTTGACTTGTGCAATTACAAGACAAATGTGATTGGCACCCTAAACATGCTGGGACTTGCCAAAAGAATCAATGCAAGGTTCTTGATTACAAGTACAAGTGAGGTTTATGGAGACCCTCTTGAGCATCCTCAAAAGGAATCGTATTGGGGACATGTGAATCCGATAGGTGTTAGAAGTTGCTATGATGAAGGGAAAAGAACAGCTGAAACATTAACAATGGACTATTTTCGAAACGAAGGTGTTGAGGTGATTTTGTGCATACCAATTAACCTTTTGAGTTTTGTTACACCCCGGCCTACCTTTGAAAACCTCTGAAAGAATACTAGCTGAGAGGTTTTTGCAAAAACAAACACCACCTTAGTTGCAACTTCTGTTTACACTAGAATTTTCATTTTGCAGGTTCGTATTGCACGCATTTTTAACACATATGGTCCTCGGATGTGTCTAGATGATGGTCGTGTCGTCAGCAACTTTGTTTCACAGGTAAAATTTTGCATGCTAAACAAGTTTCCATAAGTAGTAAAGATTTTATGTAGACAATTTCATTTTGCAGGCCATTCGTAAAAGACCCCTGACTGTTTATGGTGATGGAAAGCAAACCCGGAGCTTTCAATACGTTTCAGATTTGGTACACAATTTTTTATTTTATTTTTTTGTATAAACATATCCACTGATCAAGTTTTCAGCCCTTCTGTGTTCCAACATTTGTAAATTATTGTAGTATTTCCGTTTAACCCTTGGCGGATCTTGTTCATATGAATTTTCGTTCTAGTTCTTCGTAGAATGTTATAGGTGGATGTTTTAAATTTTTAGGTTAACGGACTAATGGCACTCATGGAAGGCGAGCATATTGGGCCTTTCAACTTGGGCAATCCAGGAGAGTTCACCATGTTAGAGCTCGCTCAGGTTTGTAACAAGCCTTGTGTATATAGCCAAGTATTAGTCATTTTAGGCTAATACAATAGATAAGTACTCTTGGTGCACTATAAGGTAGCAAAAATTTTAGTCTAACACAAACAGCGATGGTCCAAGATTTTAGACGCGTGTATATACACTATCATGATCAACAACAAAAATTCAGGAGATGCACTATATATGTATAATAACGTACAACATTTAATTTTTGAATATCGTAAGGCATTGACCATGTAGCTCGACCGTTGACCCTTGGATACAACTAAGGAACCTCAGTGCGTCCGGGATTGAGGATTTGAAGGCAACCTTTTAGGCTAAAACAATTGAGAGCTTTAGTGTAACCATTAATGTACTAGCTATTAGTCACCCACACCTGGGTCGCCCTTTAGCTGTACAGTATAATTATGTACCTCTTTTATCTCTTTCGCTCTTTTAGGTGGTAAAAGAAACTATTGATTCGCATGCTAGAATAGAATTCAGAGAGAACACCGCCGATGATCCTCAAAAAAGGAAACCGGATATTAGCAAAGCAAAAAAACTGCTAAACTGGGAACCAAAGATAACACTCCGAGAGGGTCTGCCACGAATGGCGTCTGACTTCAAAACTCGAATCTTGAAAGAAGACGAAGAAGGGGAAATTGACAAATGAGAAAATGGCTCAACCTGAAGTTCCACATGTATAGATTTAACAATCTGATATTTAGAAGAAATGTCACCATTAATTCTTGCTCTTGATTAAGAGGTTAGATCGATCGAACAGGCGTTAGTTATTTGTACATCTATATATATATGAATCTTTTTTACTCAAACCCTTTTTAGGATGGCTTGAACAAGTGAACAAAACGTACTAGATGTCGATATATCATTGAAATTAACGTGATTTCAAGTTTTTGTTAATGTGACCTTTTCTTTTGCAACTCATCATATATTCAGTGAAATACTGAATACTTGGGTGCGAAAAATTTTTTTCACTGAAAACTTAATTTAAAACACTTTAACTTAAGCCTTTTACTTCTAAAAATTTTTTTCTCACTAATTAACATTTTCAACCACTACACTACACCTTTTCCAACATGTTATTATTAACTAGAAATCGTACCCGTACGATATCAACCGTAGTTGACTTTTTAAATTTTAAAATATTTGTAAATTTAAGTTAGGAGTATAAAATATTTAAATATAAAAATAAATAAGTAGATTAAATATATATAAATATGGAAATGTTAAAAAATTTAAAATTTAAAACATTATTCATCTCATTTATAAAGGAGTATAGATAACACATTTAAATTGTAAAACATCTCTGTGGTCCATTGCACACTTTTCATCCCTGCCGTTAACTTTAATAGCAAATCATCCCTGTGGTAGGAATTTCGTCAGGGATGATTTGCGATTAAAGTTACCGGTAGGGATGAAAAATGTGTTTTTCAATGGACTAAATGGACGTTTTTTGCACTTTACCCAAAATACAAAGAGAAAACATTGTTTTATTTAGAGGGCTCCAATAGTAACGTACACCACTTCTCATCAGTTTTGTCACATCAACTCCACATCATCACTTTTAAAACTAATATCAAACGTCAATACCAACAATATTTCATCACTTCCTAATCACTTTATTTTTTGTATCGTTATCCAACCATTTATCAAATTAAAATAAATAAACTAACGACTTCGATTGGTTGGGGACCCACAGGCCACAACCCCTCGTCTCTCCCTCGTCGGTTAAGCAACAGAGGGAACCGATTTCAGAAAACGACGAGACGTTGCCTATGATGTCGGTTTGAAGGAGCAAAGCGACGAGCGTCGACAAGCAACCCGAATTCACCGTTTGGGAGCCCTCTTATAACTAGACAACGACTCAACGAGTGATCTCAAGAAAAGAAACATCTATTATGCTCACGTACATATCTTTAACTGAACGACATGTCTCTTTACATATTGTATCACATTTTAGGATTTTACTATTTTCTAAGCTTTGTATTTTGTAATGCTATTTTATTAAGTGAACGACATGGTACCCTTAATTTCTATATTTAATAAACGGTAACACTATTCCATTTAAGGTTTTTATTATAAAAGTAAAATACTCAAAATAATAATTTATTTTACCTTTTAAAAATTTGGAGTGTTACATGTATGTACTTTAACTTTGATCATACAAGGCCGGCCTTATAAACCTATAAAATTAAACATCCGTTTTGGGCCTCCAAATGTCTAGGGCCTCATTTTTTACATAATGGGCTTAATGTTTTATATTTTGTATATTTAGACTTAATGTTTTGTGTATATTTTACCCTTCCAGTTCCAGCTTTCCTTTTTTTTTTTTAAAAGGAGGATCGACAGAAAACTCACACAGCCTTAGTTTACTTTGTATGCTAATAAACTAGGTTCCCAAAATTGATCTCGCTTAAGGCCACCAAAAATCTTGGGCCGACACTGTGATCATATTGTTATTTTTTGTATCCAACTTGGCTTATTTTTGCTATATATTGTGTGAATTTTTTTTTAACCTAGATGACTTGTCACATCAGTCGTGAAAAATAAAAGTTGAATACATACAAATATACAATAAAGGTTTTAAAGTTGGATAAACACGATAGCAAAACAGGTAAAGTTAGTACATTTTCATGTACCGCTCAAAATACATGTTTTCAAATTGTGGTGTACAAACCTCATACACTTTATTTGCTTTCGTTGTTTAAATTGTACTACTAGATTCTTATAACTTATTGCTCAAGATTCTACTAAAAACATATGAAATAAAATGCATACATGATTAGCTAGAAATAGTTCTACTTGTAAAATTCGATGACCCAATAGTTACATGCAGAACATTTCTTTTCAATTCCCCCAAATCCAGCTTCTTTAGCCAAGGCAAGAAATTCTTCTTCTGTGCGCTCCTTTCCTCCAGGATTTTGTGTCATCATCAAAGCGTCCGCTTGGGTGCTCATTTTGACGGAAGCGCTTGTATCGGGTATGAAAGGAAGAACCTTCTCTACTATAATAACCTTCCCATCACATGGCAAAACCTTGTAGCAGTTCTTCAACAACTTCACACAATGTTCATCATTCCAGTCATGTAATATCGACTGTGAAATGATTCATATATATTCATTAAGCATAACGCGCGGTTCATAATTTAAATCACATATAAATAAGTTTGAGCCAAATAATTACTATACCTTCATAAAAATGGCTTCACCTTGTGGAACCTCTTGAAACATATTCCCTCCAACATGCGTTACACCTACACTTAAACAAAAATAAGACCATATAAAGAAGAATAAATAAATACAAACAATAACATACAATAAGACCATATATATAAAGAAGAATATATATATATACTTACCAGGATAAAGAAGAATTAATAAAGACAAACATATAAAAAATCATGAACAAAAAGAAAACGAATATGCATAATCAATCTGTACATCGTACCAGTATTAAGACTAGTATATACATACATACCAGGATAAAGGGGGGCATGTTGAATGACATGTGGCAAATCAAAATTAATGCCTTTAATGGTCGGACATTTAGTTATAATCATATTGAGAGTAATTCCTAGACCACCTCCAACATCGACCACTTGCTTGAGATTATTAAAACCAGTGTAGCACTTCAGAATTCCCTTCATCACAATTGTAGATAAGTTCACCATGGCATTGTTGAATACCATGTTAAACCTTGCATCTAATGCTAGATATTCAAATGCATGTTTTCCATAGACCTTGTTAAATGGAATACCTCCTTCCAGCACCGAATTTTCAAGCTTGAACCTTGTTTCATAAAAAATAAAATATAAAAAAAAATGAATGTATATCTAATTATCAATAAATGAATCTTTTTAAGAACATCACAACTTTTTTTTTCTTCCTTTTTATCATTTTGACTCATGCGGTATGTATGATAACCCATCAACCTATAGGTTGTATGGGTTGAAGTCTCATGGTGGACACTTTGTAAGTATATGTAAAATTTGTGAGATTTATTTATTATCTGTCTTTTTTTAAAAAAAGTAATTGAATATGAATAAGATCAAATGATAAATAATACGATCTTATTATGATAGGAAGATTCTGTATCTCTCAAAAGGTATAGACTGGCCCCTTACCCCGAGTGCTTTTGGCATCAGTCATTGTCCATCCCATAAAGAATAGTTACAACAACTTCCCATAAGGAATAGTTACAGCAATTTCCCAAAATATTTTTTTTTTTTTTTTTGGTCTATAAAATATTTCTTTCATATTTTAGATGCTCACAAAAGAAACATTTTTCTTCTTTCATTTTTTTTTTAATTTTAGATTACAACTAATAATTCATTATAATTTTTGTTTTATTTTAAGTTTTCTGTTTTAAAATATCGTTTTGTTTAACAAACCAAACCCAATCCGGTAGTGAGAGTGCCGGATTCACAAGTGGCAAGAAAATTGACTAGCATTTAATATGAAAACGGCAATGTGAATGACGGATTGAGCATTCACCATGAAAACGACATTGGAACTCCTGGAATGAGACGTGGCAGACGAAACCGGCATCGGTACTACTGTTTTAGGCTAATTTGGACCGGCCGTCACTGCCTATTCAATTTTATTTTTATTTTTTTTGGAAAACTTGTTTAACAAAATGGGTGAATTTTATGTCCGTTCCGGCAAAAAATTTGTAGAGGTAACACATATATGAGAAACACATGCTATATATACACATACTATATATGTGACCACCACTAAAATTGTCGTTATATAGTACTAATTATGTAGTGTATGAATATTTTTGTTTATAACAGGAAATAAAATTGTCATATTTATCTTGTATCTAGAAACACTATACTGCATCTGTTACAAACCATTATAAAAAATTTAAAAAAAATTAAAAAAAAACTATAAAAACAATATTTTATGAATAGTTTGTACTAATGTCAACACACCAATGGTAATTTGAATCAAGATTTAAGAACTAAAGTACTATATTATTGTGGTTTGATAATCTCATAAACAACTTACACTTGGAAAGAAGAGATCGAAAAAAAAAGTTCTTAATATTGTAATTAATTGATAACTCTGTAAGCTTCTAAACTCTCTAAGTTTTTAACTTTGAACAAATTATCTTTTTTAAAAGAGAAAAATCGATTAAAAAAATTGAACACAATATATAGTGAATAGAGAACATCCGACAGACATATTTATTGGATTGATAAAATCAATTAGTTCTTAGATTTTTATAACGCTTTATATTGGTTTTAATTCACTTTAATATAAACTGAATCATTTAGTATAACTTTTGATGAATAATAATAATAATAATAAACCTTTTTTTCTTTCATAATTCTAGTATTGCACTTGCTTTCATAATTATATTGTCCCACCACATTAGTTTCAAGAAATTTTGTAACATCCATCCGATGTCTATATATATTCTAGTTTTTTTTAGATTTTTGTTAAAAAATGTTAAATGTTTTATAAAGAGTAATAGATATATAATAGTTACGACGTATGATTATAAAAAGTGTATGGAATAATATGGTAAGATCGAATTTACCAACTCTCAATGAACACCTTGTCTTGATGCAGCTCCATCAATGCACTCAACGATGCTCCATCTTCGTTTGGAATAAAGTACTTAGCAACAGGGGCAAGTCCATACACTCGAACCAACCTTCCATCATGGTCGCGTTGGGTGCATGTGACAATTGAATGGCTAGCAAGCAACCGGAGCATTCGGTCTAGCATGCCGGGGGCATCTTGGTTGGGAATTGACAAACGGGACGCAATCTCGTGAGCTGAGAGTTGTGCGTCTGGTCCTGCTTCGGCTATAGCCTCAAACACCTTGAGCTTCATTACGGTCACTAACACCATGGTCATTGATGTAGAAGTAACCAATTGCATTGCATAACTAAAGTTCTCTTCATTGGAACCCATAGTACCCTCCTTTGTTAATTTGTTGGTTATCCCTCACCAACTCAATTCCTTTACATTATATAGAGTCATAAAGATATTTGATATTGAATGATAGTATTTTACAAATTAATAACATTCAACGCAAATTAAATGATATTGATTTTCATGAAACAACATTCAATATATGCAAACTTTAATTTTATTAACATATTGACTAGAATGACTTTTTGACAATTTTTAATATTTGAGCATTAGTATTTCACTTTAATTAATCACTTATTTATACTATGTTATTGCCATTATTTTTTATAACCACTGATCAATTTCATCCGATAATCTATAATACTTTAAAAAGTTCCTAAAATTTCTTGCAATGAGATTATCAAAATTTTAATCAGTATGGAATCCAAAGTTAGCTAGCATTTATGGGTGACATAAATTGAGTAATTGTAACTTGAAGGAAAAATTTGGACACGTAAATGAGAGTTTATGTACCTTGCATGCTGACTAGCCATTTAATTGTAACAAGAAATATATATATAATATATATATATATATATGCTGGTTATTGTAAAACAAGTATTAAAGTAAAACAAATAAGATAAGATCTTGACCACTGAATCATGATAAAACTGATGCACGATGATTCATAAAGCACAAGTATATACACTGATGCACGAAGATTTTTATGATGCACAACGATTTTGAGTTCAGAGAAAAGAATTATATGTGTTTTACTTTAATACTTGTTTTATTTGAACTAGAACATATATATATATATATATATATATATAGGCAAAAGTGAATATAAGACTGTCTCATATCTAAGCTTAGATATAGAACCCCTCACATAAGACATGTTAAAATAATTAATAGATATAATAATAATAATAATAATATATTTATGTTTCTAAAACTTATAATTTAATATTACTTATAATTATTTTACTTAATTATTTATCCATCTACTAAACTAATTAAATGTGGTTGAAAATTTTAAAATGATACGAATCATGTTTCACCATCATGATTTTAGATTAGGTGATATCATTACCAATATCAAAAGTAATTTTAGATTTTGACCAATATTTTTATAGTACATGTCTCCCACTATTAGACTACCATTGAAGATACCAAATACATGTTATGGGGCATGTTCAAACTTTATTTTTTTATTAAAAAAAATCATACAATATATATAATCAATCCGTACAACGTACGGGTATTAAAACCAGTAAAGTTATATAAAGTTTATCATTATTTTAAACTTAAATAAAAGTCTTTCTATCAATTTTAGTGGATGTTAAAATAAATTTCTTATTTTGAGTAAATGCAAATACACCTTTTATCAAATATTATAAGTTATAACTTAAATAAAAAGTCATTCTATCAAATTTAATATATACGAAAACAAATTTCTTTATTTGAGTAAATGCAAATACACCTTTTATCAAATATTATTTTATTATAACAAATATTTCAAGATATAGTTAGAAAAGTTTCAAATTACATTAATTGGTTTGTCGTCAATGTTTCTTATTGAATGTAGTTTTTAAAAAATTCAAGTTACATCCACACTACATTATAAAATATTTTACTCCTTTTCTAAGGACAAACATTTGAAATATCATTTTTGCCCCTATACAATCAACACGTCTAACAACTAACAAATATGGTATACCAAAAATACCCTTAATGAGTTATTTAACAATATCTATCCTTCAACTTCTAAAATAACTACATTACCCATTTTACATTAATTACATTTACATTAATAACCTACACTACTCGCCGTCACCACCACCACCACCACACCGCTGTCGTTACCACCATTGCCGCTGAATTGTACGGACATCCATCTAGTCAAAATTTGAAAGTGTTATACAATATTCAATTTACCCAACGTGATATATACTTGACTAAATTAACAAAAGTGCTTAGTACTTTAAAATGTAAGTAACTTTACACGTTTTGTCATAGTGGGTATCCAACTTTAATCATGTGCATTGTATGTAAGTAACTTATTATTTTGATCGAATCATGTAAAAGTGTATACGTGGCAAACCATATGAGCTACCACGTGCAAGTAAAAATGTTACATGATTTGATTAAAATAACAAGTTACTTTCATACAATGCACAGAATTAAAGTTGGATACCCAATATGACAAATTGTGTAAAGTTTCTTGCATTTTAAAGTACTAAGCCCCACCAAAAGCTTGGAACTTATTTTGATATGTCTAATGTTATTAGGTATGGATACATGTATGTACACGCGTATGTACACCCCTAGTCCCTCTAGTCTCAGCTATTTAAACACTCGTTATTTAAGACACGAGTTTCGGCAGTTAATGTTTACAGCTTTTTAAGTTATTCAACAAATACAGCATATACGGTCACCATAAGGCACATAAATAAGTATCCAAGTATTTACTTTATTTGATGTTTATCTATCAATACACTGGTATTTAAACCCCTAGTCCCTCTAGTCTCAGCTATTTGAACACTCGTTATTTAAGACACGAGTTTCGGTAGTTAATGTTTACAACTTTTTAAGTTATTTAGCAAATACAGCATATACGGTCACCATAAGGCACATAAATAATTAACGTATTGCTAAATATTAATAACAATAATATTGCTATTACTTTTAAAATTTTGGGTTGTTACAACTATCCACCCCTTGTTTGATTCGTGTCCTCATGAATCGTTTTTGTACTCGGCTTAGCTTAACTGCAATCATCCTATCCACTCTAAATTTCTTAATAACTCCAAACTCCGGTGATAGTAAGTCTTGAATATACCTGACTCATTTCCTCTTACGGCTAATATAAATACAGATGTCCATTCTCTTACCTACAAGATAAACTTCCAATTATCAGCTTTTATAAGACATGTGTTAAGTCATTTAATCCAGCTAATCCTACTTTACCAATTATGTGTATATATCCGGCCTTATCATCCAGCTTGAACATTCTAAAACAATTTAGCTAACATAAATTAAAGAAATGTTAATAACAATAATATTAATAACAATTTAGCTAACATTCTAAGCTTGAACATGCTAAATATTAATAACAATAATATTACTATTACTTTTAAAATTTTGGGTTCCATGTGTCAATCATTTTAAAGGATTCCATGTGTCAATCATTTTAAAGGATTCCCGCTCTTGGCATTTAATACTTGATGGGAATCCGATAAGAACATTGAATGCTTGATAGTGCACAGCCATCAAGTGTCTACTGCGGCCGTAAAGTGCATGTCAAGTCATTTTGCAAATAAGTACTTTCTTGTAATCCATTTTGGCACCCAATTCTTGTCAGAAGCCATAAGGGGTCAGCGAGTGATTTGTCAGCACTCACTAACCACTCACTAACCAGAGACTTGGTTGTTGTCTTGTTCTGATTCTAAGTCATGAAGGCTAATACCACTTCAGCAAAGGACGACATATCTTCAAGAAATTCTTCGAACTTCTTGAACCTTTCTTGTTCAGTGAATCTGAAGATCAACAGAGTACCTATATTGAACCATATACAACGAGCACTCTTTATAAATACATCACTTATTGGGATTTTGATCCAAACAATCCCCGGTTTTGTAATTATAAAATGTGCAAGGTTAATGAAGTGAGATCAACTTCTTCTTTCATTTAACCAAAAAGAAAAAAAAATAAAGTAAAAGGGATACAAATCGTTTCATTTATAATTATGAATGAAATTACAATAGATAATTGACAATACATTTAATATGTTCCATATACTCTATAGAGGTCTTTTAGCTGAATGCAGTAAGAGACATCTGATGTATGCTAATGTTGCTTCTTCTCCAGCGATCGTCTTTCTTGTTAGGACCAGTGTCTTGAACCTTTTTTACTTAGCGGCAGTCTTCTGAGTTTAGCATTTTCTTCAAAAAGGAGTCGTTTGATCTTGTCTCTTGTTGAGTGGATACATAAACGATTTGTTAAGGGTTCACTTGTTCTCTTCTCCAGAGGTTGAAGTGCATACATAAGATGAACTTTTCGGAACATAAGTGATAATTGACTCGCTTTCCCTCAGTCATAACAGTCATAACAGAACTAGTTGACTTGGGGACGATACAAAGTGATCATATATGCAACAAAGTCAATATCCACATTTTGATGATGAAATGCGGATAATGTGTTGCACCAATCAGTGGGGGTGGATCCATCAAGGAATGTTCCAGCTAAGAAGCATTATGCAGATCCCGCTGATCAATTTGGAGAAGGGATTAGTTTCTGGGAATGTAACTAACTATGGCCAAATAGTCATAGTAGGAAAGAACAAAAATCTTGTGCATTTAAGGAAGAAACTTTGTAAAAATGTTCAAATCATGTAAAAGTGTATACGTGGCAAACCATATGAG